>VZSE01006401.1:1806607-1842039 GCA_013398275.1 Promerops cafer
CGGGGTGACCGCCGCCAGCCGCGCGCAGAGCTGCTCCGGGCCGGGGTCCCGCGGCTGCGGCGGGGCGCGGCCGAACGGGCTGAAGCGGCAGCTGCGAGCGGGGGCGCGACTGCCCGAGGCGTAGCGCACAGACGTCTCCTCTGACGTGGGCACAGCTGCAACCAGCTGGGTCTAGGAATTGTTTTAAATAACTTTCACGCAGAGTGAAATTACTTTGAAATCCGTCAGCCCTGAGGCAAAGTTCGGAGGAGTCTCCGGAGACACCGAACAGGAGCAGGGGCAGCTTGTTCTCCCGAGAGCAGGGGCAGGCCGGTCTTCGCGCCCCGGGCAGCTCTGCAAGTGAAGCCATTTCAGAGCTGGCAGTCCCCAACTACTGCAGAGGGATGCATAAGCAGCCCCTGCTCCAAGTGTTGTGCGGAGCTTCAGGCTTCCCCCTCTCCTCCCTCCCAACGCCTCCAGCTAACAGCTCTATTCCTTGCATCCCCGCGGCGTTCTCTTTGGTCCCTGGGCCCCGCTCATCCTTACTGACTGCAGCTAAGCCCTGCAATGAAGGGGGGTAGAGGTGAGAACCAAATGTTACCAAAAAAGGATGTACCTATACTACAAAGAAAATGGATGTGTGTACAATAAGCCAAGAGGAGGACTGCAGGGAGGTGCATGGTCAGATTCTGACCTGGTGTAAATCCACTCTGTGCTATGTTCAGCAGCAGACAGTCTGGACCGCAAACACAAGGACTGGTGCATTTCTGTGCAGTGAATAGTCTCTCTCATACTTCCAGTCCAGCATGCCTCGGGTGAACCACCAACATGAAGAATAGTTGCAAAGATAAAAATAACTTCAAAGAGATATGAGAAGATGAATCTGCTGTTTTATATTCATTCCGTGACTTCAGGAGTCAGAAAACCTGAGTTCAGAGACAAGTTTAGATGTGGATTTCTTAGCAAACATTTTGCCCAGCAGACTTCTAATACCCAAGAACAGATATGCTTTATTTTGGTGCAAGTCTTGCTGCTCCGGAAATAAAGATGTTTCTCTTTTTTTTTTTTTTTGTCTGGATATTGCTTTTTATTTGTCAGTTTATGTCTTCTAATCTGAGTCTGCATACCACATGGATTTCCAGAAAGATAAACAGTCTTCTATTTCACATAATTTTCTCTACATTCCAGCCTGACTTCATTATTATTGTTAATTTAGAAAGTATAAGATCATTACCATGCAGACTACTTTATAACAGTAGTGTTATTAGTTTATTAAAAAAATTAAATCTGAATTTTCATGCTGGTTAAATAGATGCTGCTTGTGGAAACTCAAAATCTAGGTGTGTAGCAGCAGACAAATACTTTGAAAAGACAGATCCATGGTATTGCCAGGGGTAAAAAAAAATATAAAATGTGCCTTAGGATTTCACTGTTGCTAGGTGTAATGAGAAAGCTAGACCAGTTTTCTACATAAAATGATCTTCCTTATATCTCACATTTCCAGGCGTTTTCCATGCAGCCCACCCAGCCCAACTGTTCCTCATCATTAGATATCACTAGAATATTTCAAACAACAGCAGCTCACGTTTCTTCCCATAAACATATAAACAGAAGAAAGGATCAGTTATGTCAGTGCATTCAAATATAAAGCAAATATGATTTAAAAAAAAATTTATGAGCAAAGAGAAAAAGAGTAGAATGACCATGCAATTAAAAAAAAAAAATAATCTAGAAACTTTCACCACACACAAGAAATAAGTCTAGCAACAATGAACACTGGAAACACCTGCTCTCTGAAACTATTAGTCCTGAATTTGCTGCCCAGATTTTGAGGATAGAAAATGATTGCCTTTTTGTACAAAGGTGGTCTAGGGCAAAGATTTTCTGAAGCTCTTTTAACTCATGTACAAGCCTCCAACAGAAATAATCACCTGAAGAACCATCTAAAGCATGCATGCTTACTCTCCAAAGCCCTGATGGGCATGTAGCTCAAGCTGTGCCTCATAAACCTGCTAGAAACCTTCAGATGGTCATATGCAGTTCACAGAGCATAATCAGCTCAAGATGAAGTGTCCTACTACAAATGAGAGCTGCTTTTTCTTTTTTTTTTTTTTTTGAACTTGCTTTCAACTTTGAAAGACACTATGAAATAATCCCAGATAGATTGCACTGCAGATGTCTGAAAACAAAATACCAGAACCATGGATTATTGTGGCATCTGTATCCAGGAAAAGAAATTGAAACATCTAAGTCAGAAGCACACAGGAAACAGCTGACAGCTGGAGCTTCAAGACTGGCTGGGGAGCAAATGTGTACCATGCAAAGTATACACATGCTTTCGATCAGGGTGTTAAACAGACTTTATATCACAACTTCAGATGATTGCCCAGAGCTGTCTAATTCCTTCCTCCTTTATCAGTGTGGGGGCAGTGAGCACATGGGATGAAATTTCATAGTGTCACAATTCAAATAAAAAGGCTTCCAATGCAAAACTGTTGATTATAATCTTGGCTGTTCATATTGATACTCAGGTGGAAGATGTTGGTCCAGACTCTGCTAACCCAGCCATAAAGATAACAAACTTCCAACACAATCAGATGCCTTTTCTGATGTCACCTGAAAAAAGTCACCATATCACTTGTTCTGGTAAAATCTCTATGTAAAATATGGGTTTAAAGAACTTGTTCCTTCCAAAGCATAAATAATATTGATCTTTCTGAGTGAACACAATGAGACAGTATCTTACTAGAAAATAAAGATAATTTCTAGATTTCAATAGCAGTCTCTTATCTAATGTTTATTTTGAGAATCCATGTAACAAGTCCTGCAACAAAGAAGCAAGTAGGATATTCCTGGATATTCCCCACAGAGAAAAACTGGTTTTCATTTTAACAGAAAGAGGAATATTTCTGTTGCAGATGGAGTATGAAGGAGACAAGTTCAGAAGATGCAAACATGGGTGACTGATTTATCAAGAAGTCTTTGCAAGGATGCCATAAGAACACTGGCTATCGAATTTACAGCAGTGACAATCATTACAGAGGAGTAAAGCACTGGCATAGTCTGTCACTTCAGTAGGAACGGGTGATGCCAGCTGGGCAGCTCCAGACTGACCCTGGCCAATGAAAGGTATAAATGCCACGGGGTGCAGGCAGCACAAACATCATGGCAGAAGCAGCTATTGTTGAACTCTGCTCCCAGAGAAGGGCAGTAGTCAAGCCTGATTCTGATTTACTCACAATACTGCAGCACTGGCAGGCTCAGCTAGGATCCTGCTATGCTTTGTGCTGTACACAGAGGACAAAATGACAGATCCCTGTTAAGAGAAATTTCCTTTTTATTTGCAATAGCAAATAGCCCAGCCAATGCTGTAAATAACAGAAGAAATCTAACAGCTCTAGGAGGGGTACCAAGCATGCTGCAAGTCTAAAAAGTGGTAATTACACAGGGGACTTTTAACAATAGAACCTCATTAGCTGGCACATAACTAATGTGCACAACCTATAATCTGCATGCAAAAGAGGGTGGTAGCCATTCTCTATTTCTCAACAGGGGGTTAACAGTGAAGACAAAGCTGTACTGGAACTTCATGCCACCCATATTTCCTTACTTTGTATCATATGCAGTGTAAGTATGGATAATTTATACTGAGAAGAAACCTGGTAATTGCAATGAACAATGCATTGCATTAGCATAACTGGTTTTAATCATTCATGTTTGAATACTCAACAAATCTTCCTGTTCAACTATTCTTAAAGAGCTCCTCAGTAAGTAGAGTGAAAGAGAATACTGCTGTTAGATTTTTTTGTAATTGTATGAGCATCTCTTGCTACACATCCCATCATCTAACAATGCAGCAGCAACATAGCATTTAGTCAGAAAAATCAGTACTTTTCCTTTATTCTGTTTATTTTAGCCTCTTTAAATACTTTTAAGTAACTGAGGGGGCAGGGAAACATTAAATGATACAGTAATGTGAGAAATACGTAAGACAGATTCAGGAAATGGAGCATTGACTCTAGACTGTTCAGAAGCAGACATCACTTTCCAAACTGTAGATCTAACAGAGCTGGGTTTCCATTACCCTTCACTTTTCCATCTTTGTTTCAACCTCATACACTTTAGAGGAAGAGCTTTCTCCTGCTACTTCACGGTTCAACAGAACTCTAAAAACAGTTTTCCTGTCTATGTACAATAGTGGAACTATGTACAATATTGGGCACAACACTGTTTTAAACACAGTAATATTATAGAATAAAATACAGTAAAAATTGTCACTTTTCCCTCAGAACTGTCACTCATTTACTGAAATCTGTGTGCACATCTTCATTAATATCTCTGCTCACAAGTGGTACTGCACAAATGAACTCTTTTGTGAGTACTGTATGTTCCAGCACTCCAGAGTAGAAAATACACACTAATTAGGACATACTTGCCAGCCCTCTCCCCTTAACACTGTGAAATGTTAACATTAAGGTCAAGTGAAGAAAGGATAAAGGATAAAAGGATACAATAAAAGGATATATCTTACCAGTGTTCAGCAGGGAAGGAAAGGGAACAGCTGTGCTGCTAATAGCAAATGGGTCAGAGGGTTTATTAATTGCAGTTCAAATTGCATCCAGGTGAAACTTAAAATCAAATGTTTATTTCTGGATGCAGGAAAAATTATTTTGAATAAATATGCCAGACTAATTTCAGAATTAATTCACTGTGTCCTCCTGTATAATTAACTAAGCATACATAGCAAAAGGATTTTACAAGCTGTTTAGTAGGATTCCTCAGCAGCATTTAAGAAACTGCATGTAAGAAATTGTACATAAGACACTGCAGTGAGAGTTTATGCCATCAGTGGAAATAGTCTCATACTAAAAACTCCAGTTATTCACCATATTGCCCAAATTATCAATGAGAGAGAGAGCAGCAGCAGAAACATGCTGGTCAATGAGGCTACCTAGAACACATTTGTCGACTGTTCTGATACAGATATACTTAGCAAGTAAAACATATGCCACCAGCAGGGAAAAAAAAGGCTGCTCTTCTAATAAGCAAGAATTTCTAACTCTGGCTGTGACAGCAGCCTGCTCCTTGCTAGCTTGTTTCACTCTTGTGAGGTAAAATGTAAAAATAGTGAAAGGAAAGTAAGATGGGGTGGCAGGGGAAATCTTACTTAGATATGTACTTTGATTTATATATCCTTCAAAATAAATACATGGAGTTTACATCCCAAACACTTGCCACAGCTGATCAAACATTTCCAAGTGGTAGGTTCTAAAAAAGCCAGATTGCAGCTATTCCAGGGCTGCTTTGGAAAGGGGAGGGATGATGTCATCACTCATTCCCTCACACACTTGCACAGGGGAGAAGGGGACTGCAAGGGATTTCTGGAATCATCAAGTCCAGCCCCTGGCTATTCCACTGCACAGTTCATTCCATACATTGCCTTCTAGAGTAACTGGGGAGTTTGTCCTTCTACTACCACTGGAAGGCTGTTTCAGAAGCTCGTGGTTAGAATCACTAAGCAAATCCTTTTCCTTCCCAGACTAAATTTATTCGTGCCCAACAGAAACCCATTTGTTATTTGTGCCCCCCTTTTGTTCCTGAGGCAACACAAGCACTAATAGCTCATTCCCTCTACTGGTAGAAAGGACCAGGCTCTCAATGCTTACAGCATGTAAGCCCAATTGATAGGTGAAAATTTCATGAGACTGAAGTTGAAAATATCTTTTAGCACAGAGAGGCCCTGCAGTAAAGGCAGTAAAGGCTGCATGAGCCTGAGAAGCAGAAGGAATATGGCCATACCAGTACAACACATGCTTGAGCTACTAAACCTCACTGGTAAAAGGAACTTACTATCTATAGCTGGTACTGCTTGGAAGATGGTTCACTGGGTGTGGACACACAGAATTTGAAGGTGTTACAGTTGCTCTTCTAATGTTCACCCCAAAACAGAAATATTCTTCCTTCAATAATTGGCAGGTGCTGAGGTGCTGCTCAGGTACACAGTCTTGCATTCAAGAGAGACACCTGTGCTGCTGCTGTCATCACTGCTGTCATCACTGCTATCATACTATGCTATAAAAGGTAGGTAAAAATGCTGAGAAGTGGCAATGTTCATCACATGAGGAAAATCCTGGTGTTTCCAAAAAATGCAGCTCCACGAAAGAGGCGGAAAAAGCCCCAGAAACTGTTATATCCAATTAGGCATCCTGCCTTTTCTTCATAGACAAATTTGGACCAGTTTCCCTGCTCTTTCCCTAATTAGGCATAGGGATGAATCAGACATGAAACACACTACCCTAAAAGATTCCTCTTTGATGCTGTATCTAGGCTTTGGCACTGATTCCCCTAAAGAGACTAAATCATTTAACCATAATTTCTCTAGAGAAATGGTCTGAATTTTGAAGAAAAATCAGTGCAAAGTATTATCAAATTGTCGCACTAAAGCCTTAGGGTGTCCCCAACACATATGAGTTACTAAAATATATTTTTTATCACAAAAATAACTTGCAATATTGGACATGGTCACAGATTGGTATATTATGATCCCCACACCAAAGATCTTCTAAACTAATTTCCTTATAAGTTTTATATACAACCAGAGAAAGTCCTCTTTCAGCTTCTCCCTGCCTGTCAGTCTGGACATATGGATTCCCACATCTTAGAGGTTAGTCAGAGATTTGGTCATTCTCATGACCCATCTGTCAAAGAGAGCATCAACGAAGTTGTTTTGTAACATTGCATCGAAATTATGCACAGATCCCAGTGAATGTTTTGCGTAATTTCTGCTATTAATTTCTTGCTTCCTAAGGAAGCTCAAGTAAATTTTCCATCTCCCAAAGCACAGAAAGGATCATGACCCAACAGTATTTTACTGCTTTACTAGACTCGAGCTGCCAGTGCCATAATGCAGCAGATAATTCAGATAATTCACTTCTTCTGCTTTGTCATCTTTGTGCAAATGCAAGATCCAAAAAGTTTTCCCCAATGGAGTATGCACCCCTCAGGCTTGATGTTAATTTCTGGACAAAAATCTCAGCCACAAATCTTTAGAGCACAAAAAACCCGAAGCCCTCACAAAAAGAGGGTACTCCTCTTTCACACCCACAGGAGCCACACATAGCCCTCCCATGTGGATTGTCATGTCAAGAACCCACACTTGGGGGATGTGAAATTATGTCCTTTACCCCGCTGCTTTCATTTTTCCTTTCACCCACATGAACTCACACTTAGTCACTCTTCAAAGATCTCATTATTTCTCTATAAGCATATGTTCCCCATGGTTTTCTGGAATTGCTTATCCCACTAGTTAACCACAAGTTTAAACACACATTATTATTTGTTGTTACTATGGAAATGTAGCATGTTTTTAAAGACATCCTTGGAAATTAAAGCAGCACTACTTTATCCTGCATGGAGTATCTTTGTAGCATACATGATTGAAAGAGTGCTACTTTTCCTATACCCCCCACTACCAAGAACAGGTTTATTATTCTAAACCCATAGTTCAAAAGCAACCTTTTCTATTATTAATTATAAAACTGCTTCTTATGAGGAATTAATTAACTTGCTTTTCTCTCTTAAATTCCATCCATATCTTATGACTAAAAAATGCTCCAACATTAACCACCTTTCAGTTTCTCATCTCTGCATCCCATTTTCTACATGTGGACACCAGAAGCCCCATAAATAAAGAAGAAGGTTGCTTCTTTTCTCAAGGTTGTTGCCTTGAGAAACCAAAGGCTTCAATGTACAATGATGCCAGAACAATTTCTTGGTGCAGATGAGCACAAGTGGCATGGCACAGCTGTCTGTGCACACAGGTGCCAGCTAGTGCTCAAAGACAGACATGACCAAAAGCAGTCCATACCCATAACTCAGGTTTAGTTGCACCATCTACAGTATCACAGTTAAAGAATTTCACATAAATATTAAGAAAACCATAGGAATGCATTAACTTGCAGCAGAAAATGTTTGCTTACTGCAAGCAACTCCAGAAAATTAGCTGTTCCTACTTGTAGCTGAAAAGCACCAGCTTGCTGATAAGCAAAGCATTGCAAGTATCAAGTACCTAAACAAGAACAAAAATTTTAAAAATCTCACTGCTGACAAAATTGGATTTCAGACCAAATAGTATCCCCATATCAAATGCATACACAAAACTTGGATCATAAGGCTGCAAAATAAAGTATTTACTCAGAGAAACTTGAATTATCCTTAATTTTTATTACAGTTCTCATGTGCTGATAGTGCATGTGGAGCTTGGATTGCAGAAGAATTTCTTAAATAAATAAACAAATATGCTTCAGCTGGCAGAGCTTGGTGGATTGGAGCATTAAATAGCAGGGGAACATGCCCAAAGGTACAAAGCAGATTAACTCCACAGTCTNCAGCAGGGGAACACGCCCAAAGCAGATTAACTCCACAGTCTAAAGGACAGTCTGACCTCTGCTGGCCAAAGGCATTTCAAGGCTCTTCTTACTGGACAGTGTTTTCCTGCCTGTTTTGGTTTTTTTTTTTAAACATTGTTTTAGCCTCATCCTAAAATTTATGGTGCTCTCCAACATAGTTGTGTAATCCATGAAACCTCCATTTACCAAAGAGATCCGGCTGAGCACAAAATATCTCTTTTTGCTCATTCTGCTTACAGATAAATTGACTTTTCTTGTAGAAGAGAAAACTGCTTTTAAACAGCCTTTACCATCCATTGGTTCAGGCTCTGTTTAAGCAATACAACAGTATATCACAACATTATACCACCTACAAACTCTAAGAGGGAAATAACAGTAGTGGAACGGATGCAGACAAGGAGCCTCACTGTAATAAAATAATAAAAAAATTCCTAGACCAAAACCAATGTGATCAGAGTTATAGTATTTCTTTTGCATTATTTTGCTAAGCAACAATCACAAGTAACCAATGCAATTCTATTTCTGCTTCAGAAAGTCTGGCCTCTCAATAGTTCAATTCAAAACATCAGCCTGTTTTATGCTAGCTAAAGAATGACCTTATTTTCTTGAGCCTAATTGTTTTAAGCCTGACTTTCCCAATCTACACTGCAGCACAGCACCCAGACCAGTGTAAAAGAGCACTGGTTACCTCCTAGGAAGTACCACGCTTGAAACCTCCCTCTCTCTGGTCTTCAAGTGAATTCAGTTATTTCTATTTTGAGAACAGCCCTTACAGATATGGGCATATGGTAACAGCCCTCAGTCTGGGCTTAGATAAGATACAGATAGTCTTCCAGTGACATTTAAATGCAGGTTTCTGGAACCCTTTTTGGTCACAGACAAATGTGTTAAGGCAACCAGTTGTAGAGCCAAAACTAGAATCTGTACTGGAAGCACTAAAGTGCTTATCCAGTAAAGGTAGAAAATGTTATTTGGCTGATACGAGCTGTCATGCAGCTGAACTGAGAGCTCAAATTTAAAATATTCATCATCATCCTAGCAATCTTATCATACCCTCCCTTCTCCAAGAGAGCAATGAAGAAACAGCCTTACATTTTCAGAGGTAACTGTTTTACAGAGGGAACATCTTTTGTTGCCAAGCCTGAGTCATCCCTATAGACTCATTTCTCAAAGAAGCGTGCACATAGAACTGACAGCTGATCACAAGCCATCTCCCAAATTCCATAAAATCTTACTGGTTTTAAAGCAACCTAATAAAATTAAGACACAGTAACCTTTCCTTTATAATGGCAAACATTAATAAAACTCTCAGTTACTGTAGTTATGAAGAGGGAAGACTTTTTTATTCATAAAACTAGGTCACTGAGGAAATAACATGCTCACATAGCAGGGGTGTGCAGATAGCATATTTGCCAGCTTGTTACCACAGCTTAGACTGCTCCATTTGCCTCTCAGCTGCTCCCAGTGCAGTTCTGGCACTGGACCGGCAGCGATGCAGGCCAGGAGAGATGACCCCGAGCCCAAGAGCTGACCCAGGCATTGCTGTGAGCAGAAATGAGATCCTGAGGGACAAGTGAAAAGAGTCAGCACAGAAGCTTTAGCAGCTGGTATATTGGAGTATTAAGGTAGAAAATAGCAGGTGGTAACAACTTCAACTTCTAAAAAGCACAGATATTGGATAAATAATAATCTTCCTTTGGGGTTTCTTTTGGCTGATGCCACCATACCAGCTAGACCATATCAGTATTGCCCGCATAAACTGTGAGCAGGGTGATTCTCCCAGCTGGCCTATTACCACAGAAGAGCTCCAGATGCTGGGTTGACAAGTGCCATCAACCTGCTGGGTACATGCTTGGGCAGGGGGGCTTTTTTGGTGAGAATCAGTTTGGCAGAGTAAGTTCCTGAATAAAAGACTGAGGATGCACAGGGAAAAGTGCTAAACACCACACACAAGACCTGCATGGTTTGGGTCTGAAGGCCTTTGCTGGAAATACAAAAAGAAAAAGGAGGCCCTAGGGTGATTTGTTCCCTCCCACCAGCCCAGAAGACTCCCCACCACACACTCACAGGTAGGTACGTGCGTCAAGCATTGAGCTCTTTCTCTGGCCCGTGGCCATCTTCAGGCTCTTCTTTGGAGGAAATCTCACTGCCAGTGATGATGCCAGTGAGTACCTCTTGAACTTCCCTGCTGCTGGCCAGATCAGGCAGGAGCAGCTCCATAGCAGAATCACTGTTGCAGCCAGGTCACCTTTCACACTCACTGCCATGCTGAGTGGTGGGGCAGGGGCAGATAAGGGCTCAGTAAAAGCAGGAATTGGGCAAGGAGAGCCAGGTCTCAGCAGGTGCTAGGACAAGTGCTGTCTCCTTTTGTCTTTCTCATCCCTTGGCTTCCTGTCATGTCGCTGCTGGAAATGAGGCAGCTGCAAACAAGGACCTTGGATCAGCACTAGGGGTGCCTTCCCTATTTGTACAGCTCTGGAAGGACCTGAGCTCTCTGGGTTACTTTCATGGTGGAATGTCTCAGGTTTCATTGAGTGATTTTCCCATGTCACACAAGCAGTTTTTTCTGACCTCTTTCTGGCTCCTTTGCTGCAATGCTTCACTGTCAATTCAATGAAACTGCAAATAATGAGACAAGAAGTGCCAAATGCTCATCTAGTAACCCTCCTACCACATCTTTCACAGGTCTCAGATGGCTGCGTCAGGAGGAGACAGAGATATCCTTTGCTGCCTCTCCTGAAAACTGATTCTGTTTTGATGAAAGCAGTTGTAATCTCTTCCCACTTATCCTGCCAAACCCAAGCTCCACCCAGCATGAATCCTTGGTATGATCTGCATTAGGCTGCCAGCAAGGCCTGTTTCTTTTCCAACTGACATTTGGAGATAGTAGAGATTTTTTCCTTTTTTTTTTTTTTTTTTTTAAATTTTTACAGTAAAGATGTCCTCAAGGAATTTACATGGAGATCTTTCCACTACGTTCTCCAGCAGACATTCCTCCCCCAATAGGTAAAGGTGGCTGAATATCTAGAAGGCTCTTTGCTCAAGGTACATAGTAATTAGCATTCCTTGTGCCAGGAGGGAGAGGATTAGACTCTCCCCAGCCATCTGCCAAATATGCCTTGCCAATGTCAGAAGAGCCTTTCGTTATACAAACAGCACAAAGCATATATCCATATACAATTTTTAAATGTAGTAATTTTCCACGGAAAATAAAATCTGGTTTTGCACAGTGTAAAGAGGAAAAGTGGAAATACAACACAGCATAATAAGACACTGAAAGTGATGTTATTGAATCTTAACTTTTAATTTTGGGCACACTGACACTAGTTAAAAATGGCCATGTAATGCAAGTTCTCAGAGATTTCACAAACCACCTTCATGACATCCATACTTGTTCAGCATACTTTCATGATTAACCTGCTGGAACAGGCATTTGAAATGTAAAACAGGGACTTCTAAATTTCTTTGGAAAAAGTAATGCTGTAGGGCCTTGGAGGAAGAGACACCCACATTCTCTCAACTCTAAATCATTACACCATCCTTCACCAAATTATTTTCAGTTACAACAGACAAGTTGCACTTTGCAGAAAGGTAATTCCATTTTCTGGTGAATCTTGATATATTCTTGCCTTATGTTTCATTACAGTTTGGAGACTTGTTTTGTTTTCAGTTGCCTACCAAAGAGGAGCCACAGCTCTGGAAGAGCCTATGTCTTTCCTGTCCGGAAGCTGAGCTGCTCAGGATCTGGCAGACATCATTACAGAGATTTCTTCATGCCTGACCACACTCCACTAGCCCAGGATTTGGAATTTATAGATAAAAGGTACATTTGTATCCTCCAGGTAAAGCATGGAGAACTTGAGAGTAAGGACTTCCAAACATTTAGTTGACAGTAATCCTCTTATGCCCCTACAGCTGGACTTTTCTCCTGTCAGGCCTTCAAGCAAAACAAGATCTCACTGCTTCTCTACCTGCAGCCCCTATTGCAAGGGACAGGAAAAGTAGAAGAGAAAGAAGATGACATACAGCCTACTGCCAACCCATGTCTTGTGTGAAGGCAGAAAACACTTCTCAGTAAATTAAGATTTAAATACCAGTTTCCCCCTTGCTTCAATATTCATAGTCTACTAGCTGTATCCTGAAATATAATAAAAACTTACCAAGAGCTGCTAAACAGTGTCAACATCCACTGGTTTCAGAAGCAGAATATCAAATACACTGCAAACACCAAACCCGGATGGAGTTTTATGCCTAAAAAGAATGTTTTCTACCTCTAATTTTTGTAATTTCTTTAAAATCTGTACAACAGCTCTGTTAGTTTTCATGAGCCTTGTCACAAGTACAAGCCTTCACATTGGCACATTTTAAAAATAACCAGTGAGTAAGATCCTGCTCTCATTTCTATAAAAACTCCCCTACAGATGATAAAAACTGGTTAATAATTTAACAAAGTAATCCAAGTGTTCTAAAAGTGGCACAGAGCTGTTTATATTTAAAAGAAAATGCTTAGTTATAGGAGATTAATCTGTGAGAGAAGTCTATTATTTAATGCAGAAAACCCTTCCAGAACCATGTGTATAGACTCCTAACATCACCTACCCATATGGGTAACTACAGTCTACTGGCTCCTCATGCTGTCCCCTACTCTCACATTCAGAGAATGGCTCTGCAGGGAAAAAGGCTGGCTGCTTACAGACTGAAATATTATCCACAGGCCTTAGTGTAGTTCAGCCTATGTAATCCAGATCTAAATTCCACAACTTTACTCAGACCCCTACAAAGTAGTAAGAAAAGTTGAGTCCTTCCAGTGCTGACATATTGATCAATAAATCAGAAAGAATTGGAGGGTTTGTGTTTCTTTTGTGGATTTGGGAAGGTTGCTTAACCCCACATGATCAACGATCTCCACTTACGTTGAATGCCATTTTTATTGATATTCATTTCAGGTTACCTAGGGCTTGATCCTCATAAAAATCAAGCAAATACTTGGACCAGCATCCAGACCATTACAAACTTCTAGCATTAGTCAGCATGTATTTTGATTTGAAACTGAAGGAGGTCAAAACTAGTGAGCACGTTTAAAATGTTTCTCTTAAGCATTTTACCTTACATAATTTTTCTAGCCTTTAAAACAAGCATAATACCAGTTTCTTAGTAAGAAATACTTTCAAGATAAACAATTAATTGGAAATTATGGAAAATGGAAAAAATAAATATGAATAATTTTATTAGTGCCTCCGCACATCCTTCATGATTCACCTTACAGGTGAAGTATAAAAATATTTTTAAATTTTTTTTTGACTGATATCTATATTCCAAAATTTTATAATTTAACAGACTTTCTTGCTTTGGCTTTTTAAATATATTATTTTTTATTTTTCAGACAAGTTCAAATTTTATAGCCAAATCTATGTATATGGAATACTAGATAGCTGGAAGTGAAGCCTGAAAGAAAAATTACAGTTCCAAGGCATTTTCTAATTTGGTTTATAAATAGATGGCTTTGACATGCCACTCACAAAAACGAAGCTATAGTTAGCTGCACAGCTGGGAGGAGAACATACGCTGGCAGCCCGGCTGTGCAGTCCCCTGTGTTGTGAAAGCACCAGTTAAGAACACGGGAAGAATTTTGGCTAGAGGCACAGAGATAGGAAGTGGTCTTTGCTTCTACACCATCCAACATGTAAGCCACTGAAGAAAAGTAAGCTAAATTGATCCTTAACTGGAAGCAGAGGTAAGAAACTGTAATGCAACTCAACTTCTTGGGTTAGGCAGGTAGACTCACAGCGAAGTTACTGTGTGCTAAAGATGTAAAGCTTTTCCTCTGCTGATAACTGTGTATCAAAATAATTCACATATTTAAGTAAAATGAACAAATATTCTTGAAGTAGGAATACCTACTATTCTTGGACTGGATACCTCAGGGAATGGCTTGGGACCTGACCCAGGCTCCTTCCTGGCACTGAAGGTCTTTGAGTTGACACCAGGTGATTTCAGCCCAACCACACGGATGAATATTCTGCTATACCTGCAGCGCTCTGGCTCTGAATCAGCACAAAAAGGTACAGATTTCAGATACAGCCCTGAAGTAGGTCCCCTTGAACTGACAGAAGCTTGCTGATGACAGAAGTTAGCTCTTAGATGACTGGGGCTGTAACTCACTGGATTAACGTCCTACTGCCCTCCCTAAACAGGAACAGATACAGCAACACTAAAATTTCTTTTGTATTTATTAAATTCGCATACTCAAACTGCAAAATTAAGATCCATATCCAAACTTTCCAAAATCTCAGTTACTTCAATATAATTTGTTTCAAATCCATCTTTCAATTAGATTCTTCTTAGCTGACAAATAAGCCCAGTACATGCACAAATTTCAATGGATAAAACCTTGACATCACATAGTGAATACCATCATAAAGGCCTTTCATATTATATACAACATTTTTTTTAATCAAGAAGAGTGTTTTCAGCCTCTTAGTACTTCTTCCAACACTAATTTTCAGTGTTTTGTGTATTTTGCAATTGCAAGAGGAATTCTATGTGCCTTAAGTGACATAATACCAAGAGGCTGAAAAAGAGCAAGTATCCTCCAACGGGCTGCTTACAAAAATGACATCTGAGATGCTACATGACCTTCGCTTACATCAAGTCCATTAAGTTTAAATATTTACTTTAAATAAAAATAAAAACTTCCACAACCTTTCCTCAGCCAAGCAGCCAAGCTTAGCATAAAAATACCTTTGTAATTCATCATTTAGAAAGAATTTCTTCCTTGAATGTACAAAGCTGAGACTGCAATACAGATGGTAATCCGCTTCTAAGTGTTAAAAACATGAAAATGAAAGTTAAAACCAAGTCAACTTCTGCTTGAATTTTACTACTCAGTCCTTTCAAATCCACTTACAGGCTGAGAATTTTCACTGTCAAGACATTGCTAAAAGCACAAAGTAGCTCTTTAAAACAATGCTGAAGAAAGAGAAAGGAGAAGAAGAACTCAAACCCACCACAACTTAAGTATTTCACATAAAATTTCAGAGTGAGCTGCAGACTCACACCTTCCCCACCTCTTCAGATGTAATTAAAGAATTTACTAAGTTTCACACAAACTGATGATGGGGAGCTCAGATTTACAAGTCACTTTTTGACAAAAGTTAATTATTTCCCCCTAAAAACTTAAGAGAAATAAGTATATTGACAAAGAAAAGATACAGCACTAAGACAGACTAAGAGAAAGAACTTAGACTGATGACAGAGACATGCCACAGTATTCAAACAAAAAGAAAATGAAAACAAAATGCCCTCTTAAAGGTAAATCTAAGCATAAAAGAAGCAACAAACATTGCAAGCTCTCACACTGGGAATGTTTGTAACTTCATCTCTCTGATATCTGACAAATTTAACAAGGTTTTGTTCACAGCAAATTTAGGAGAGAGTACAGTGGCAAAATGTGCTAATCTAATGTTACTATTCTAGCTCTTCTACAAGATTTTTAATCTACATACCTATATTTTTACAGAGTTGACATCCCTTATCCTTAATAAAGGAGATAAAGTGACAAAGTGATAAAAGCCTGGGTTTTTGCACAATGCCACTAGCCTGCTTTGGAGAAGGCAATGGCAGCACAAGTCAGCAAAAGAGGGCTCTTTTAACTCCTGTTCCTCCAGCCCTCCTCATTAAAAGCTATTTAATCTAATTATCAGCAGTGGGAAACCAAACAGAAGCTCCTTATGAACACAGGCAAGAAAGTCCATTAAAAAAAGAAAGAATAAGTCCATAAAAAAACAAACAATAAGAAACTTATAGTGTAAAAAAGCTATAACAAAATAAGCCACAGCAACTTACCATGAATGCCATGTTTGTAAAATATTTATCAAACCAAATTAATACTAAGCCAGTTAGAGCAAAATGTTGGACTCAGCGTAAACCAATACAGAAGTCTCAATCAAGAGCAAATGGAGCTAAAAGCAAACGGAAAAAAAAGTCATTAAAAGAGCATACATAAGAAGTGTAGAAACCTGTAACAAAATTATAATTGTAGCACATAAGTATGAAGTTTTAGATTTGCAGTCAGCAAACCCATATAACTTCAAATATTCAAGAGAACAAAGGAAAAATCTAGTGGGGAAAAAGAAAAAAAACACCAAAAATGCAAACAACCCAATTCCTGTAGGATAAAAAGAAGGATCAACCCTTAGAAAGTTGGCTTAGAGGACTCAATTTGCCATAGAAGCCAGGTAAATCCAGGAAAACCAAACCTCACATAGGCCCTCACTGGCACCTTCCCCTTTATGAGCTGGGCTCCCCACTTGAAGAAAATCTCCCCTGGAACAGTTGGGCAAGGGTGTCAGTGCCAGCTGTTCCCCACAGCTCCTGTGGACAGTGCCAGCACACTGAGGGACACACGGCACGAGCACTGGTCCAGCTGCCACCCAGGGAACAAACGTGCAGAGCTTGGTGAAAGGACAAGACGTAGTGAGCACAAACTGAAACACAGGAAACTCTGTTTAAACACAGAGATAAAAACCTTTTTAACTATGAGGGTGTGGCTGGCCAGGGGCTGGAACTGGTTGCCCAGGAAGGCTGTGGAATGTCCGTGCTTGGAGATGCTCAGAATCCGTGGGATGTGGCTGGCCCTGAGCAGCCTGCTCCAGCTGAGCCTGCTGTGAGCAGGGGATTGGAGCAGATGGTCACCAGAGGTGCCTGCCAACCTCAGCCCTTACTGCGCTTCTGCGAGCTCACGGGAGATGGTGGGAACGTAAGGCTTGCCAAAATATAAATCAGATTTTTATTGTTTCCCCACACGTGAATGTGAGTCTCTTACAGGAAAAACTGGTTGAAAATGGTTTCAACTCATTTTTTCCAGTGAATTAAAAATGGTTGTTTTCCAACATACTGTAGAGCTCAATGAAATAAGGAAAAGAGGGGAGCTGACCCGCTGGCTGCATAGGGAGCTCGAGAAGAATGGGGTGGGCAATAAAACAAGACAAAAGGACCAGGGCCAGACAGAGATGCTTGGCTCCCCTTTACAGCTTCCATGAAAAGGTAGAGGTAGTTATGAAGGCATATGCAATAACTACATAATTACATAAAACCATCTTCGTGATACAGCCGAATGACACTTATCACACCCTACTCTGAGAAAATAAAGATGGAGAACTCTGCATTGCAGATGAATCCTTATTTTAAAATGGTGGAGACTGAGGGAGGAAAAATAGAAATTTGCTAAGCACAGAAAACGTGAATAGTCTCTGTATAATTGGAAATAAAAATACGTAAAATACTATTTCATTAGTGCTCTCCTTTGAGCTCTAAAAATAAAAAATATTGTGCTTATCAATGACAAATACACACTTACATTCACAAAAATATAAATGTATCCATGCATTTTAAAAAATACATTTAACACTAATATCTAAAATAAGAATAATACAGAAGATAATCCTTGATAATATTAAACACTTAAGAGTTCTTTACATCCACAGAAAGTGCTGTATGAACAGTAACTAATTGTGGTAGGTAAAAATATGCTGATTTTGACTCCATTATTACCCTAAGTCCAGATTCAATCAGAACTAGAGTGTGTTGGCAGTAAGTCAGGAAATGACATTTTGCTAGAACAGATCAAAAAATTAAAGCACTAGACACATTTAGAAATCCATAAAATAACTGTCACCAAGAAGTCAGTATGTTTATTTTTAATTATATGCAGATTGCAAGTAATGCCAATAAAATGAAAAGTGCTTCTATCATCATTTGGGCAACTGATTTATTACTCACCATTAGACCTGAATTTTAACAAAGCTCCTTTTGGCATGTGGAGAAATCTGCTGGCAGCTGTGTACTGCCTTACCACTTTTCTCTTTAGCCTTCAAAAGGATGTACATGCACAACCTTTGTTATAAACATTTCTCCCTCTTACCAGTGGCTGAAAGTATGAAACAAGCAGCAGTAAAGAAGTATTATCCATGCATTAAGCAAATAAAAGTAACATACCAGAAGAGTCAGTGATAGATTCTGAGCTGCACAACTACAGGAGTAGATGGATTTTGACAACTGTTTGCCAAGGTTTGGATAAAATAAACACTAAAAAAACCAAACCAAAACAAAACTAAACCCCCAAAGCTGAATATTCATTGACCTGGTTCCAATCTAAAATACATATTCAAGTCTTATGCATCACTTTTACTTCCCTCTTCATCTTAAAATTTCAGTGTAATAAAAAGCAAGTCATACACATGCCTTGCATCCACAGCTTCAGCTTCTCTGTTCATTCTTACAGCACGATCTCCAAGCCAGCACAGTATTTAAGCTCTCTGCATGAGCTAGCAAGCGTGTATTTTGATTCTGTAACTTTTTTGCACAATATTAATCACAACTCAGTAAACCATAACCAACATTTTCAGATGCACCAGTGCCAACATTAATGCAGTATGACACAGCAAATACGAGAAGCTGACCAGCTTCAAAACATTAAGTACAATTATATTTGAGGATGTGTGATACTGAAAAACCTGTTTATGAATCCTAGTATTTGGGAAAAGCTGTTTTTCAGTTTTTCTTAAGGGTAGAACACTTGACAAAAAAGAACCTAAGTTTAGAAATGCTGAAACTGTTAAATCACAAACTGCAATAATGATGTGTTCGTACGTTTCATAAGAAATGCTTTTGCACTCCAAGAAAATAATTATGACTTCCAGAACCATCAAAACACAATAATTATAACACTAATTACTCCAGTGAATCCCAAGCCAACTAAAATGATGCTATTAATTCCATCATAACTCTCAAACACACCAATTTGGACTGGATCTCCCTTATACATTCTATAAGTATATTGTTAATTGCTTTTATTTCCCATGAAAGAGCAATCACCTGACTTAAACTTAGGTTATAGTATCATGTTTGTAACTCCGTGTTTAGATGGTTGAACAATTTTTTCTTTAGTTAATCATTATTTGATAGCACAGTATTAACTTCATTCGGCCAACTACATAATACATGGCTATTTTCAAGTATGGACTGAAAACTGCAAAGCGCGTCCTGAGATTTTATGACTTACTAAAGCCTCAGGAAACCACATGCCTCTGCCTCTCAGCCATTTACTGATCTGACACATCTGTGTGCACTGCTCCTGCAAAAGATCACACTGGTTTAAACAGGCACTGCTATAAACAGCAAATAACTACCAAATTTATAGAACATGGTATTATACTGTTCAAGGCATTCCAGTAATCTGTTTACCATATCCTTAAAAGTATTGCTGCACACAGTTTTGAAGAGAGTTCTGCCTGCATTCATTTGGTCTATGATTACAGATGCCAAACAGTTTTGCATGAAGTAGAAAGCTGCTTAAGACTATAATACATCCAGCCCCTGCCCTCATATAGTAAGTGCACATTCTCAAAAAACTCTTAATGAGTAAGCTCTGCAGGGATCTGGCTTGCCATGTGGTTGGGGCTTCTTGGTTTCATGCTGCCAAAATGAAGTTAGACATTTTAAATGTATCTGTCATCTTTTCAATGCCATCCTAGGGTGTCACTGCTTCAGCTGGCTTAGAATAGGATGAATCTTGGCATCACTGAGTCAGGATATCACACCATTGTGAACAGTTGTTTAAACTATGACTGTCTGCCTTCATATTAGTAGCTCATTCCATAGCATTCTGTGGTGTTCTTTCCACAAGAAATTATAGCAAATAGCTTCAAGGTAAGTTCCACTTCAAGAATAAAGAAACTCCAAAAGTACATATTCAGTCTTTATTTTATTAAAACAAGATTTGTTCTGCTGAAGGAATGAATGAATTTATAACTGCAAAACAAACAAGGAACAAAACCTTTGCTTCTGGGCATGCTCAGAACTATGCTATTACAAATTTTTCTGAAGAATATTATCAGAAACGCTGTAATTCAGCAGATAAAACATTAAAGGCAAAAATTCAGTGATTTTAGTTACATTAGTAAGATACATTTTACTTTTCCTATCTGTCTGTCCCCAGAACATCAAAAGCTGAAAAACTCTTATTTCCAGTATGAGTTCAGTTTAGTTTGTTCTCAGGCAGAGTGACCCTAAGGAAATAAGAAAGGAAGACCAGCAAAGGAATCAAGAACCATCATCCCACTCCTGTTCTACACTATTCAGTGAAGTAAAGCAGACTCCCAAGCACAGGAGCACCTGTGCCAACCTGCCCTCTGCACTGCAGACTGGGACAACATCCTCTTCAGTTACCTGTCACGGATTTACTTCCAAACAGAACATACTGCCCTGAAATTTAGCTCTTTACAACATGAGAAAATAAATCCAAATGCATGACTGAGAAAAACAATGGAAACAATAAATCCTGAAATAAAATGAGCAGAAGATACAGAGAAAGAACATCCAGCAACAGCACTGGATGAGTCTGTACTATCACTGTACACATTGTGTCAAATGACCATAGATAGAAGAGATAGAGAAGCAGATAAAAAATTACAACATCAAGCAAAATTATTGCAAATACATTATCAATAACAACAACATGAAAACCACAAAGCACATTCTCATTTGGGCACAAATTTAGCATTAAACTTAAACACAACTTCAGATGAAGCCATAGGCTCCTTATAAACAGAAATACCTCATTTATCTGAGTCCCAGAGAGGGTACTTTCATAACACTATTACCAGAACATTGGATACAAACCTGTCAGAAAAAACAAGAGAGCAAAAAATCCTATCAGAAAATTAACTGAAGAGCTGCGAGGGGCAAGTGTCGGATATTTAAAGTTTTTGGGGAGTGCTATTTTATGTTTGGTTAGTACCTGGCACAATATTACAGGGTCACAATCATGGTTCACAATACTAATGAACAATAAAAATCTATCTGCTTAGAATAAGACTATTTTGAAAAGTTGAATGAGTACTTTATGTGGGGAGAGACTTTTTAAAAATTATGAAATGTATAATAAAAATTATGAACTTACAGGTTAAAATTGCATATGTACTGAAGAAGACATGGTAACATTTTTCTCAACTAAGAAGGTACTGGTTCTAACTGCTGCCAATCTAATTCAAAAAGCATGACTTTATTCCTCTCTACTCCAGCTCTTTTCTTGCTTCTCTATATTAAGACATACAAACATACTGTCGAAACATCTTTGTCCACTAATATTAAAAGAACCCAGTCTTCCCCTCCCCCCCCCCAAAAAAAAAAACCCACAAAGGGAAAAAAGAAACACAAACAAAAATAGAAACAAGAAGTATCACCCGAAAACAACCAACCCGCCCACCAATTTCGGAGACAAAGTATTTCAGTTCTCAAGTTTGCCATTTGTGTAGAGCTCACAATCATGTTTTGAAGTATCACTCATGCTGCTTATGAAACAATGTTCTCTTCCATAAGGGCAGAAACAGTATTACTTATCTAACAGGAAAGTGCTTGCCTATTTCTCAAGACCCCAGAATTTTCTCCTTCTTACACATGATATTGAGTATCTTTGCAATATTTTGTTTTGCAAATATGTTCGTAATTCTCTTTCCAAAGCAGTTTCTGCATTTACTTCTCATATCACAGTCTTTCCTATTTTTCCTAGTGGTCATTGAGCATGCACAGAAGAGGTTTCTGAACACTCAGAAGCGAGGCACAGATTAACATCCAAGCCTACAGATAACCTTATTTTGACAATGCCAACCACAGAAATGTTTCTAGACTTGTACCTCAAATCTTATTCTTCTAATAAATTCTTACATTTCATACTTTTTTTTCATTTTTCTTTTTTTTAACGGAAAATATATCGCTACTTACACTTTTATTTAAATATAACATTTTTCTTCTAAAAATCCCACCCTGATAAGAGGGTCTATTATCAAAAACAAAAAAAAGACATTACAGTCTAAAAATATTAGTCATTTTATAGTCCTCAACACATTTTTATTACTCAAGATTTCAATTAAAAGTTGTGCACTGGAGTAAGATAAATGTACAATGAATGAGTATGGAGATCAGTATTTTGACTCTAAATAAATACACACTAGTGTTCTTAAAGTACAATGTGCATTAAAACTTACACACAAAATAATTCATGCTCTTCACGTGTGAAATACTGTGAAAAATAAGATGGAAGAAGTTAGGAAAACATTCTTGTATCATAAAAATATGCTAGAATGGGACTTATCTATAGTTAAAGCTTTGCTTTAAAACAAACTTTATTTAAAAATCTTCTTTTGCTTTATCTAAAAATTAGCCTTTCTATAAAAACCATTCCTTTAAAACTTTGCTTTAAAAACATCAGTTTTGTATTAGACAAAATATTAAATTATGCAGGCACAATTAGTTGAGGGCTATAAGAATTTATATTATAGCCCTTCATATTCCAGTGACTTTAAATACAGTCATAAGATTCTGTGTCTACTGACAACCATAGGAAAATTGATCCATAGAAATCAACATTTATATAAAAAATAAAATAAATTAAAACAAAACAAAAAATCTGTCAGATCATATCCTACTTGTAAAGGAACTTACTTTCCAGCTGACACATGCACATCTTTTATTTATCTTGGGAAATATGCATATACATTAAAAAGATCCCCAAAATATTATCTGAACATGTGGTTTATGATGACAGCTTTTATATTTCCTTCAGATACTGTATATTAAAATAAACCATTTCCAAGTCCACCTTTATCTCAGTCCAAATCTTTCACCCTTGACACTTCAGAAAGAAGTGAATGAAGAATCAAGAATGGTTTTGTTTTCTGAGGGGAAAATGCACAGATATATTCAATGCCAGAGATAGCAGAGTCTGGTCTTTTCCAGGTTTTTCTTGAGTTCTGAAAAATGTATTGTACCACTAGAGAATTTATGAAGACCTTCAAGGTAAAATAGATTATATAATATATCAAATTGAAGATTTGAAAACCAAAGCCTGGATTCTGATGATGTTTAACTACATGCTTAATTTACTACAAATGAACCATTAATCTTGGGTTTTAAAGCACAGAAACATCCGTAGGACTGGCTTTATGTCTCCTAACCACATTAAATAAACTGTCATCATAACTAAGCTAAAACACTATGGGTTTGGGGGTTTTTTGCCATAAAACCATAGTAGATGGAACATCAGTGGCCAAACTTGAACTCTATGGAATATAATTTTAATTCAACCAGGTTTTTTAACCAAATATTTGAACTCTAATACATTTAGATGGATGCTGTGTTAGGTTTATTTAAATATGTTACTGAAAGTTTAGAAAGAAAGTGTGAACTCTAGTCCATAAAAATTTAACCAACACAATTAACAAACACAATAAAGCCAGAAAAGCACAGAACCCCAAACTCAAGGCTGACATTCTAAAACAACTTACTGCTATTTGTTTGCACTATAACTTTTCCATCCCCCTCACTAAGGAATGTGAAATTCACCTGCAAACTTAATCAATAATTATTAAAAAACAAACAAAAAAAACCCCAAACCTAACCCTATATTTCTTTTAGAATTAGAGATTTCACTTCAGCCACCACCATTTGAACAGTCCCCTAAGGAGACATATTTCCTTACCAGCATGGTCCATTATTGCTTGATGAGAGCCCACAGTGACTTTTAGTCCAAAAAAAAAATGCTTTGGACATGGTTTCAGGAATAAAGAAGTCAATACAAAAATGTGTAAAATTATATTTCATTTCAAGAAAGCACTGAATTGATTTGAATTGTATCATACTGTATTAATTTTAATGCCATTCCTCAGGCAAGTATATATTATGTGTTGAAGAAGGTGCATATATACACAAACACAAAATACATACACAGAATTCAGCCCCGACTGATGTACCTTCATTAAATTTCTAGCATTGCAACTGAGTCATCTTCTGCACTTTAGAATTATGTGAAAAAATTAAAATAGGCACAATTAATTAATACAGCTTCTAAATTACCTTATTATAGTGCACTATTATGGACTGATAATACCATAATAACAATATGATACCATTCAAGGTCATTTCGCTGATGTACAGGTGAAGACTAGTAAATATGATTCTAAGTGTTTTAAATCAAATCCACAACTTCTGCAGCTTTACACAGTAGAACAGTGCAATACGTTCTGTCCCCATATTCCAGGAACAAGAGCTGAGTTTACAGTTGTATTTATTTCACATTAGACTGTCTTTGCGCTTTCTGGAGCTCTAGCACTTCAACTGCGTTGTCTATGACCTTTTTTTCTCCCTCCTTCTTCCAGGTGCTATAAAAAAAAGAAACAAAAAAGTTCTTTTGGTAGCTAGCTCTCACCTGGTAGAACGAGACAGTTTCGTAGTAATGGTACAGCAGAAGTTCTTCTAGAGGGCCGGTTCACAGTGCCAGGATGACCTCGATCTCCGCTTACATCCCAGTTCCTGACTTTGGAGGAAGCTTGCTCTGGTTTCTTGGGAAAAGATTCTGATGTGACTTTCTGCCTTTTTTCAGGAATCCCTGTTACAACTGTTGAGTTCAGAAAGGCCCTTTTTGGTTTCCTCCTCACCTTTAATTTTTTAGCATCAGGCTTTTCTTTCTTAGGGTGCTTTCCCACTGTAGTTTTCCTTGTCTGGCACCTATGGATGGAGAAAGCAGATTTCTGGGCACAAGGCTGAAGTTGTCTTCTCATCCCCTCTTTCTGCTGTTTTTTAGTTCTGGACGTTTGTTTGCCTGTGGTTACTCTGTTTCCTCTCCTCGAAAGAGTACATCTGACAGACTTAGATCCTGCAGCCTTTCTGGAAAAAAATGGTTCTTTGTTAGTGCCTTCTTTTCTCTTCCATACTGCTTTTGGAGTCTCCCTCTCTAACCACTCACTCCTGATGGAAGTCAGAGGAGTTTTGGTAATTCTATTAAATGGAATTAATCTATAATCTCCTTCTATCACAGAGTTCAAAGGTGAAATGATTAGGTGTTTAAAAGAGTTCTCAGATACAAGACAATCTGTTCTTTCTGTGGAAACAGACGGTCTGTCTGCCTTTTGACTTGAGGCTGCATCATTCCCTTTATCTGGCAGGAAAGATGCTGAAGAACTACAGAAGCCTGACCAATTGAGTGACTTTGATGGCGTGCTTTCTCTCTGTTTATCAGCTAGTTTCTTCATGTTTGCATCAAAGCTGAGACTTCTGAAAAGCTGTCGAACATGAGAGGGCTTTTTGGCCTTTTCTCCACCTGTACTCTTTGGAGGCGTTTTCAGAATTCGATTTGTCAGTGGGTCATAATATTTGAGAGAACATTGTTTGTATTTATACCTTACAGAGTCCTTGCTATCTGTGGAGTGATGATTTTTCCTCATTTTGGGAATATCTATAGGTTTACCTTTGCACTGTTTTACCTCTGGGCACGAGAGTACATACACCACTGTCTTGGGCTGTACAGGACTCATGATCTTGCTATAGGACTCTGGAAGTTTAAGGGCACATAGTCTAGTTTTCATGTTTGGAGTTTTTTCATTCTCCAGCCACGCAATGCTTGCCTTCTGATCAGCTGGATCAGATTCTCTTCTAGACATTTTCCTTTTTGCTACAGGGTAGTTCAGCAGACTTGTTTGGGTGCCATGGCTGACTTTAACCACCTGACACCTTGAAGCCAGGCGCCATGTCCTCTTCCTAGGCATTTTTACAATTTGTGGGTTGCATAGTGTATCTGAGGCTAAAGATGGGTTATCAAAATCAGAGGCACCACTTAAAGCATCATTAAATTCTGGCAATGCTTTAACTGGTGCACTTTCTGTTCTATTATCCTCAATAATATTGATCCTTTTTTCATCCTTCTGCTTCTTTTTCTTCATTCTCTTCCCTGTACAGTTGGCTGAGGACTCACTGTTAAAGTAGCAGCGAAAACGACCTTCCCTGAAATCACGCACAAGTTCTTCAATTTTTATATCATCTTCATACATTATTTGAGACCAAGTTTTTCCCACAAAAGAAGGAGGCACGTGAGGCAGGGCTGGAAGAACTGGTTCTTCGGTATGAACTACAACATCCTTTTTCACTGCTTCTATTTTCTCTAATGATTCAGTTTTTAAAACAGAAGAGAGCTGTGTTCCATAGTTTTTATCTTGCAAACATACTTGGACCTCTTTCAGGAGTTCTATATCTGTTATAGCTGCCTTGGGTAAATCTGTTCCTACCTGTATTGGTGCATCACAGTCAAAACTCATTTCAGAGCCCTCTAAATTAGTATGGTCCAGAAGTGATGAAAAAGGTACACTGGGATTATGCTCTTCTTTGAAATAAATTTCTTCAGATGTAGTTTCATGGCAGTATTTCAAAATTACATCTTCAATAGTTTCATCCACTGAACTTTCATCACCTCTGTTTGTCTTCATATTTTTGCATCTTGCTAGTTGTGGGCATGTCCCAAGATCTAGGGAGCTGCTGATACCCACAGTATCCCTGAGATGGAGATCAGACACCAAAGTTTCATCCTGAGTTCGTAAACTATCTCGCTTTGAGAGAGATTGACCTGAGGTAATAAAGGAAGAATTGCTGTGGCTGCGTGTAGGATTCTGACGAGAAACTGAAGGGCGTTTTGGGTGAATCAGTGCTGGAGCAGGATTCAAGCGTGGGTTCAATAACACATCACTATTGCAGACCTCCATTGCTCTTTCATCACATCCACTACGCAGAAACAGATTTGATGCTGCCAAATCCCTAACATTTTTTCCTGTTTTGGGATTAACAGAGGAGCTGTGGCTTGTAGGACTGAGAGAAAACTGCTGAGGTACAGGGCTCACAGCTGTAGACTGACCTTCATGGCTATGATTTGCAATTCGAGCATTTTTCAAAGTTACCCATTTCTTATCACTACAAATGCCAATAGACTGCTGAGATATTCCTGGAACACGTTCCTGGCCTCTTTGAAGTTTTTGAAAACCTGCTGGCGTAACAAAAGTTTTCTTTGTGCCCTCACGAGACAGACATGGAACAGAAGAGCCTATTTCACGAATGGACTCCTGGTCTTTGCTGGGAATCTCCTGTTTCTCACTGTTCCTCTTTTTCTGCATCTCTTCTGAGGACAGGCAAGAAATCCTAGGAGCCTCCAGAGTGACAGGGAGTGGCATGTCATCATAGGTTGGTCTAAAGGAGAGGGGAGAAAAAACAAGCTTATATATATGCTGTAAATATGCTTAAAATCTTTCAAACAACAGCAGTGTGGGGAGTTTTTAAGAGTCATTAACTAGACTGCATCACTTCTAATGAACAAACTGAAATTACTGTTTCTGCTACTCTAGCAGACATATTCAATTTTTTAAAATTATGGAGGGGGAAATTCTCCACAAAGCTAAAGATAACAATTTGGGCATTAATCTAGCACCCTCTTTATGCAATCATCAATTAAGAACAGCCAAACATAGATTACAGTAATTTTATAAATACAGTAAAGCAGGAAAAGTAAAGGTATTTCCTTTGTTTGAAGTGGTAAGCCTATAAAGAGGTGATTTCACCAGTCATACTATCATTACTTAAAATCAAGCTTTTGTAAAGAAATGGAACATAATAATATGACACAGTATAAAACCATTGTTCAGTATAAATGCCCTTTTCCCTACAAAACATGGCTGCCTGATAGGAACTCTGCACATGTGGCCAGGGAATTCCATGTTTACTGTTTCTCACAGACATACCACAGCTTCTGACTCACTCCTGTAAGAAGCCAAGTTAGGATTGTTCAGCCTTGCTGTGACAACAGATTTTTATATACTCTATAACTGGCAGTTCTGTCTTTAAGACTGCCTCAAAACACAAGGGTTTGTGTCTTCCAGAACTAACACAGCTGACAGATATGGACTATTTTTCCTATGCAACACAGGAACCCACAAGGCTTCAATGTGTAGCAGCCAGGCAAATCCAATGAAAACAATTTTTAAAATACGTAAATATAACTGAAGAATATTGTGTTTCACTCAAAAATTATAACCAGATCTTGTGAGACCCAAATGGATGCTTACTTTAATACACGGCAGACATCAGCTAACAGAAGTATTGTGAACAAATTTTATAGTACAGTAATTTCCTTGGTTATATAAGTAAGACTACATACAGCTAAGGGATATAGGACTGATTAAGCAAGAGAAATCTCATATAATGAAACATTTAAAAAGAACTATTATTACATGAATGCAAAGTAATCAAATACATCAGATGATCAAACAATGCCTATCATCTGAACTGCTGCTTTGCCCTTGCATGAATTGCTGGTCATCTGCTCTGAAATAGGACCTAAAGGGAATGCCAGATGCAACAAAAATAATCTTTTAACTTCCTAACTTCAGAGTTCTTCCATCTTTGTGCGAAACATCTTTGCATCCCGGCATCTGGACCTTGCTGAAAGACTGAATATAAAACTAAACAGATTTTCATATGGAGAAACTATAGCAAACTCCTATGTCTCTAGCTCAGTTAACAGCCTACAAGCAGTTCTCAAAAATGACTTTTAAGCAAATGTCACTGGGGGGGAAGAGAACAGAAAAACAGTTTTATATGTTAGGAACTTTTGACAGTTTTGCTACAAATTACCCCCCTTAAGTAGAATGAAGATTTACTTTCTAAAATGCTCAATACTATTTCCTTAGGTAAAAAACTTACATACCAAGTGTTTGGAGGAAGGAATGATTTGGTGGTTTGTGGGTGTTTGGTTTTGTTTTGTTTTTTTTACTGGGGGAGAACAACAATATCCTTTGAAATTCAGTATGAGGCAAAGCTCTGATGAATTTTTCCTTTTTCCACATAACTACTAGGTATACTGGTTCTGTAAAACAAATCAAGTCTTACAAATATTTCCATAGTCTCTTTAAATTACACATAAAGATCTCTTGTATGAATTCAGCTAAATAGTAAAAACAGGTATTTAAAGAACTGTGTGAAACTCTGTATAAATCCAAGTGTTTTAACATGAGAAAGAAGAGAACCAAAATCTTACCTCAAGTGTCAGTTAAGACCGTAACTTTCTTTTCAGAGCAGGACCACAACATAAATCTGTTCATGCTTTTTTTTCCATCTTTGCTTTTCGTCCTCCAAACTCTGTCTAGATTTGGGGTTACTGTTCCCCCTTCTTCTTCCAACTTAATATAGATTTTGGACATTATTTTTCTCATTCTATTCCTTCTTCCAACAACTTATAGGAACATGGGTAGATTGTTTTTCCTTGTTGGTAGGTTTCATTCACCAAAGCAACAACCTTGTATTAGTGACACCTCCAGAGAAGGCTTTCTTAATGTGAATCCTGTATTTTCTCCATGGCAAAAAATGGTGAATGTTCTCAGGATAGTGCGATAAAAATATATTTATTTAAGATGGGAGGACAATTTATTTACTTGTAGTGATGTGTACATCGTGTCCTGGGCTAGTCTGGCATAGACATGCATATTAGCTAATTCTGGCACATCCCTGATAATATCAATTAGTGCTTTCAGACAAAACACCCTTCTGCTTGTTTGTCAGATATATAGCAGAGCTGTATATTGAGAAACACTGTACTGTACTGGGATCAAACTGGGATTTTTGTCTGCCTTTCAAAACATAATAAATGAGGTTTGACTGATTTTCCTTCATCTACAGACAAAAATTTAGCACACTGATCCTCTTACCACTCTTGAAACGTGCACATGATAAATAAAGAGAACACTTTTCCAAATTTGAGCATTAATGAATTGGCCAATTAATGTAATTCAAGTATTAGTTGAACAGGTGAACTGCAAGGGTAATGAAAAAATAAACATGTAAATAAACATGTAAATACTTACCTGATATAATCAACAAACCAAAATTATGAACCCTTTCAAAACATACATAAAATATACTGCTAAGTATATATACATGGCCCAGATTTATAATATTTAGAATAAAATATATAAAGCTCAAATTTTAAGAATTTGTAAATGCACGTGAGATTGTACAGTCTGCCATTGTAAATCCTGAGCTATATATTCCTTATTTTTTCAGGTCTTCACATTTAAATGCTATCAGTGGTGTTGTTTCAAATCCATAAGTAGTGAAGTTTGTCTTCATATAAACAGCAATTGTCTTCATTGAGCAAGTTTCACCTCAAATGAGCCAAATTTACTGCTCAGCAGTAGAATAAAAACAGGAATTCATAACACATGCATTCCACTAACACATATTAAAAACAAAAGCCTTCCATATTATACCTGCTGTCATGGTATCTGTGGGGATGATGCTGTAAAACATCTTGAAGGAAACGCTCCATCAAGCTACTGGTACCCATACGATTCCTACAGTATGTTGTAAAATGCCTGTGCTGGGAGCTGAAAATATGCTGGTGAAAGATACAACAGATGATTAGTCTAATACTACTGCTAACACACAGGCATATTGCTAAAAATTCCTTCCCAGGTTAAACATTACACAATTGCTATGAAACTATTTAAATAAAAAGAAAAATCTTCTTTTACTATTTTAAAACCTTAATTGAGATTTTTAAGTATGCTTAGGCAGTCTCAAATAATATTAAAAGGTATTGAAGAATCTTTCTGAGTTGGACCTTAAATTAGTGGTTCTGGTAGCTGCTGACAAATCTCTTCCAACTAGTACAAATACACTCACAAATCTCACAGCTGGTCACAAGTCTCTTAACCATAACAAATACTATATATCTATCTATAAATTACTTAGAATATTCTTGAGCTTCATATGACCAAACATCCTATAATTCACTCTAATTAACAAGAATTTTCTTAAGTGTAGAAGATTAAATTCGCTTCTACTCTCTCATTAAAAAAGTCTGTAAGACAGGAGACTGACAAAAGAACTGAAAATGGTTGATCAAACGTCTCCAGCCTCAGTATCTAACATATTACTATAACCCTAATACTTTAAAACATATAGAGATCTCAAGATTAAAGACACAGAAAAATCCATAATGGATGCAATGCAGAGCTGTGTGGCACTTTGGAAAAGCAGACTGCAGCAGCTGTGCCACTCCACTAGCATCTTTTACAACAGGTAACAAATAAGCACAGTATCTTCCTCAGGGCACATACTGTGCAATTCACAAACTGCTTATTTTTCACTCAGTATTGGTTGTTCAGTGTAGAAACTGATATTTATAAGTTGATAAAGCCTTTAGGTACTCTTTGCTATCTGCTGCCAAATTACACAGAAGCCGTCTCACCTGTTCCAGATTACTGTAGTGTACATGGCAACAGTTGCAGTATCCTTGTCTATTCTGCACAGTGGATGCTCCAGCCCAAGGATGCTCTTGCCCTCTTCTATGTAAACTGAAAGAAGCAGGTAATACTGTCAAGACATGTTGGGTTGTTTAATCCATGTCCTTAGCATGGAAATTCTAAATATCTATCTTACTACAGAGATGGGAAAAACTTACAAGAGAAATGTTTCTATTTTAGAATTGTAACAGTAAGTGAGACTATGTACTTTAAAGTATTCTCAAGCAAATTTCACTAATGAACTTTCTCCTTAAATGCAGAACAGCTTGAAGGCACAGTTAGCTGAAATCTGAAAATAACTGCCTCTAAAGAACAAGGCAGAGTCATCTTTTCATTTGTCTGTTTGTTGGTATTTTGAAATAAAAGAAGCAAAGACCAAAACCACTTGACATCCACACAGTAGTTTGGGGCACTACAATGTGCCTTCCCCACAGTTTTTAGCAGTACATGGTGTAAGATACAAAAGACCTCCAATCATACACTTAATCCATTTTGTGTCACTGTCATCCGTTACACAAGGTAATAGATAAGGCTGAAAAGCAGATTCTTCCCATTTTACTTTGGTAAGCAGTAAGCTGGATGCCAGTTAGATCATCATCTGACTTACCTGCTACTACTGTCCTGTTGTGGAGAGCCCTCAACACCATGTCTTTGGATTCCTACAGAAAAACAAAAACAACAACCAAGAAATCAACCAACCAACCACACATGTACAAAACACAAAAACCAACAGAGTATCAAGGAGATGGAGAGTTTTACCTGCAGCTAGCTATTTCTCTTACATTGCATTTGTCAAAACTACTATTTTAAAGGAAGGTAAAAGGTTTATTAAGTTCAAAAGAGCATGAAGAGATCCTTTTGTCCACAAAGTTCATCCAACAACTTCATAAAATAAGCTTTACTCTTTCATAGCTGACGTGAGTGAGTTTTTCTACTGATTTGTCTGGGTTCAAGACTAGGCAATCTACACTGGTACTGCAACACCCATGATCACTGAGATAAAATGTAAAGTGTCTCAAACAGCTTACAACAGGACAAGAAAATTACACCTACATGGAAACTTCATGGATGATTCAGAAGTCACTCCTTCCATCTAAGTTCCATAATAAAATTTAAGAAATCAAAGTATGTAATTGAACTACAAGATGAACTAATGCTTCTATTGCTAGTTACTACAGCTTTAAATGTAACTGCAACAAAAACTACTTTGAACTTTTTCCACTTCTTACCTTGTGCTGAAGAAGCAGAAGCTTCATCAGATCGTTTGATTCTCTCAAACATCTGTAAGTAAAAAACGTTTAAAGTCAGTCCATCCTCATACTCACTGCATCCTGAAGCTCCTCCTTCAGTCCAAGCTACAAGCTCTTTAGAACCTCTAAAGTGTTTCAGCTATAGACCAATACTTGATTTAAATGAAGCTGCATTCTAAAAAGAAACTTCTGCTTTGCTAGGTTACCCTAATATTACATTTACCAATATGTTTTAGCTTTGATAGAAGGGGCTAACTTTTAATTAATGAAATCAAATACTGTACTTATGAGCACAGCCTGTTAGGTTATTAAGCAACAACCTTGTCAAATTAATTTAATTACTTATTTTCCTAAGTTGTGTTAACAATTAAGACAAGAGAGATATGAAAAAACCTCATATGAGACCTATACCACACAAAGTAATTATCTAGGCTGGAAAAGTAATCCTTATTACTCAAAAGAGCTGCAAATCAATTTTGAATCTCACAATTTTTAATAAAATATGACTGCAGCAACAAGCAGTTATGTGCTTTAGGGTGTCCAAACACAAAGGACTTCCAGGTGTCACACAGGCTTTTTACACTATGGAATGCAAGCATTAAATCAGCTTTCTAGTACCTACCTTAGAGACACCAACCTTTTTCATCCACCAAAGCTGACCCCAGACTAGCAAGCAATAAAAGTCAAACAGGAGGCCATTTGCAGTGCAGGACACTTCTTTCATCCCATCTGGCAACATGGAAGTTAAAGAGCCTTTTAAAATAATATTAATAATGCATGTTTTCCATGCCCTAAGGCATGTAAATTTTTCTGTACCATTTTGCAAACAGTTGAACAAATGGATAAATATTTTTGAAGTCTGCAGCACATCTTTTTTAATATGGAAGTAATTTTGACAGTCTTTCCTATATAAATGTTAACCATTCCTTCTGGAATAATTTTGCTTCTTCTTTCTTCCTCACGGGCCCTGTGTACATTGCTGTCATTTCCCAAACTATGCACTGCTCATGATAAAATACCTGGGCTGTTATAGTAGTTATGGTCAGAAGGAATATTTTAATAGCTCAAGTTTAAACAGCCCCCCCCAACCCCCAAAACAAAATAATCCACCAAAACACCAAACTCCTTCTACTTCCCATAGTGTTGCAATTTATGTAATAATATTAAAAAACAAAATAAACAAGAAACCCCAGCTGTTCCTATAAATCTTTTCATCTGGCAGCTAAGAAAAGCTTTTTTGATAGATCAGCTGATCTCAGTCCTCCTGTTCTATTTCGTATACACTGCCAGGTCCCAAAAGAAAGTGAAGGAAAAATACAGAAAACTATCCCTCATGAATGATGTGTTATGTGAAATAACTTGTTCTACCTGCTTGAAGAAGGTAGAACTTCCTGTTATTTTAAGTCTTACTGTACACATACAACCTTATGATAAAGCTAAAAGTGTGGCAAGAGTGTAGCAACCACAGAGGAGGCTACCCCACAGACGAGGCAGTCAGACAGCGGTTCCACAGCCATTCGTCCCCATCCACTGCCCCAAAAGCAGTTTAAAGCACCTCCACACACCAACGTTTTGTTTCATCTCAAAGATGCTAAGCAGTGGTAACTGCAGTATGTTGGAGGATAGAGGAGAGCTTATTGTCCTAGAGGAATTTCTTAGAGGAAAACCTATTCTCTTTATATCATTGTTTTGAAAAACCACTAGCATACAGGACAAAGAAGTAAGTCTGAACTCAAACTGTATACAGCTTGCTTACCAGCTGAAGCCAAGCTTAACCCACAAGCTAATAATATTAAGGAAATCTGCTATGTAGATGCCTTATTTATGTTGCTGAAATCTGGGTGGCCTGAGATCCTTACTTTTTTTAAAAAAGGACTACAGCTATAAATCCACAAAGGATTTTTCAGAGGTCCAAGGAAAGACTGCATAATTCTGCCTTAGTTAAGATATTTACAGTGGGAACTATCCTAAACTGTTGGATTAAGAGTAAATAATATGATTATTTACTGATAAAGATTAGGCTTAAACATTTTATAACCAAAAAATCCTTTAAATTGTAACAAATGTATAAACAACCAGTTATGTACAGAAATATTTGATTTTGTAAAATTGTAACCAAGCTATTTTAGCAGCTGTCTCTAAAACCAATGCTTCGTTTTGGCTTCATTGAATTACTCTGTGTACAGAAGGTATGAAAAGAGGAATGAAAAACTTCAATCATATTTGACAACGCAACCAAAAGGTATGAAACGTACATATGAAAAAACAAAACAAAACAGTGGTGCATTCTGATAGTATCTGGGTGTCAAAGGCATCAGATAAACTCTCCAGACAGTGTCACTCTTGCACCGCAACAAGTAAAATAAAAAGGGTGAAAAGCCAATAAAAACTGCTCCTCGAAATACACCTCACAAACACCTCTGACACCCCTTCACCTGAGAGCAACTGTGCTGGGCAAGCAGAGGGAGAACAAGAGAGGGAACTCTCCCCTAAACGGAGGGACTTGCCTTCCCGCAGCACTACCACAAACAGGGAGGCGGCAGCTCCTCTCAGGAGCGGCCTCTGCCCCGTGGCCTCACCGCAAGGCGCGGTCCCGTCCCGGCTGCACCAAGCCCGCGGTG
>VZSE01006401.1:1842059-1899466 GCA_013398275.1 Promerops cafer
CCCGCGGGAGCTCCGCCCGCCCCGCCGAGAGCCGGCACTCGCCGCCGAGCGCTGAGGGGACGCTGAGGCGGCCGCGCTCTCGTCCGCCCGCTCCCGATTCCCCGCTCCCGGCGCCGGCTCACCTCCATCACTCCCCGTCCGCTCCTCCGTGCCGCCCTGGGGTCAAGGGACGCCATCCTCTGCTTCCTGCTCCGGGTCGGCGGGCCGCGCCCCGCGAAGGGAATGGCGGGAGCTGCGGTTCCCAGGTTGCCGCTCCCGGCCCGGCTCGGGCGCCTCCTTCCCTCAGCGCCCTGCCCCGCCCGCCCGGGCTCCCGTGCCCCACCCGCCATGCGGGCCGGGCTGTCGGGAGCTGGCTCAGCGCGGCTCGCACGGAGCCCCAAAGCCTCGCTTCCTGCAGCTCAGGCGCTGGTAAACTGCTCCAGAATACCTCGGGGTGGCGTCTTTTTGTCAGCACCGGCCGGGATTTTTTGGTTACGGAAAAGTAGCCTCTTAGCTAAGTTTCATTTCAACAACTGTACTAGGCATTTTCTCCTTCAAAACACTTTATTTCATGTACTTGAGAGAAGGCTAAAAGGTTTATCCTTTTAAAAAATATTATTTTCGGCCATTAAAAGTAGCTTGCTTTACATAGTGTGGCTTGTTCAAGTAGGTTTTATCAGAATGTTAAAGTCTGACTTTAGCAGAGTTAATGTTAGAGCTGCTTTTCTTATATGTGGACTTAGGAATGTGACCTTACCTCAGGTTCTTGTATGTTCAATTACAGGGTTCTGAACGTTTATCTCATCTCCTGTGGGAAACCAGCCATTGCATATTTCTCTCATTAGGCTGAAGCAGCAGGGTATTTTAAGTAATCCAGGCAGATACAAAGTCAACACAACACCCTTATGTGTGAAGACAGGTGCAGATACAGGCTTGGATTGTGCAATGGACGGAAAAGAATCTTGAATGCAATGTAATATGGAAAATTTAAAGAGGTTGCTGTAAAAAGGCACTGCTGTGTGGCTATGTGATTATGAAACCAGAGCTTAGAAATGTCCACCCACGCTGAGCAAGTAATTCAACACAAATTTCACATGACAGAAGAGTAGGAGAAGGCCTCTCTTTAGGAGGGCTGAATTTAGTTGCTGTTGGGTTTTTTTGATACATGCATACCTATGAATATATCTTTCTTGCTGAAAAATAAGTATTTATTACAAAACAAAAGTTGCCTGATGATATTTTGTTGCATTGTATGATACGCAACTTGGGAAAACTGGAACTTCCAGCTGAGAGCATTTGCACACCTGGAAAGCTCAGGCACGTGCCCAAATTATTGCATGTCAGCAGAGCTTCACTGTTTAAACATGTGGCAAACATACATATAGACATGTTATCTTAGGCTAAAATAGTTTACTGTCATGATGGTTTATGGCAGGATTAGCAAGTTGCTGTGGCTCGGCTAACTCCATAGTTTGTAGAAACAAAGGAAGCTTGGTTATGTAGCTGAGGCACTGAAGATTCTTTTCCGGAACAGCTCATGTGAAACAGAAGCCCTTTTAGCAATGAGAAATCTATGCAGTCTGTCTTACAGTGCCATACAACGTGTCCTCAGAATATTCCTGAATATTTTTGTGAGATAGAATGTAACATTCTATCTCTTGGACTGTCACTCAAAGATAGCAGAACTTAGGCTTGTGTTGCCAAGTATTTCTTAGCTTTCAAGTCTTTCTGTATTTATGAGCTAGAGGTTGCACCTTGATTCAAATTCAAATAAGGCATTGAGAGAGATTACTTTCCTTCAGTCTCCCTTTCCCCACTAGGAAACTACTCCTCACACATGTGCATGAACATTGAGTAGGGCTGACAAACTTCCCTTCCCCTTAAAAAATTATACTTTCTCCTAATCTAAGCATCATACTTTTTTTTCTCTCTGCTGGTATCTTTACTCATGTATTCAGATTTTAAAAACTGCCCCATACCTTTCACTGCTTTGCTTTCTACTTTGATTTGCTGTGGTTTTCACTTCTGTTATCCAAATGTAAGTCAACTTTGTACCTATGAAATCATTAAGACAAATTAACAGACTCTTTCCTGAAGAGTCTCAAATTTCTTCCAACAACTGCATTCAGATTGGAAAAGAGAGAATGTGATGAAAGAAAATCAAGGGTGGTAAAACTAGCTGGCAGGAAATTCTTGGCTAGATTTTTAGTTTGTTGCATATGTATTTATACATTCTGATGCTATAAGCCTAATTTATCCTTAAATCGTTGTTTTGGTAAAGTTCTTCAAAGGATCTGAGCTAAGTGTTGACTGCCTGACAGCAGTTGAAGGTCTGGGGCTTGAGCCATGCAGAGATTACTTTTGCCAAATGTTCCCAAAGATGGGTTGCTGGTTTTAGCCTGGATTATAACAAGGCAATGTGACTATATGTGTAGATTTTAGAGAACTTCACATTCTGAGTTACCTTGGGGAAGAAGTATCTTTCCAACTCTACAGTTGAGTGGCTGTTCCCTAGTGCCTGGCACTGCATTGAAACCTTTAATTCCTTAGGAAGTAATTGTTGTCTTTCTCTGAAAAATCTGATGTTAGTCACTGGCCAATATCAGGTATGAGATTTATGGAACAATTATCTGGTCCTCTGTGGTATTCCAATTTTCCACTTTATTATGAATTCTGTGATATTGAATAAGGTTTTTCAAAATAAAAGAAAATAATTCCTCATGAGTGTAAAAGCCACGGATAATCTCATGACAAAACAGAGCTTCTTGTTTTCTTTGCTCTGCTTTCCTCAATTTGCTGGGACTGACAGATTACTATTACACATTGATTCTTCTCTATTATAAGTATTTTTCTCATTTTTGAATGAAAAATATATGTTTTAAAAAAATAATAATGGTCTTTTATTTACTTTGATATGGCACTGAAATTAAATGAAAACCAAAACTAATTCTTTCTCCTTTTTTGAAAGAGGTAAATTTATTATGGGCATTCTGCTTGCTTTCTCATTATCTAAAACTGAACTTCGCTTTTTGTTTTGTATTCAAAGGTTTTTTTTCATTTTAGCATAAGAGCTTTAACTGAGCTAATAATAAAAACATCCTCAATATGCAGGATGTTAGGTTAACCCAAAAAATAAAAAAATACTATAAAGGTTGTTGATTTTGCTTCTCATTTTCTTGCCAGAACAACCTTCTTAAGATTAAAAGTTTGAAACTTGAATTTTCTTTTTAATTACTCAATTGTTTAAACAACCAAAAAGCTTGGCAGTCGTGTTATAATTGAAACATGATTGGGTAGTGACCAAGAAAAAAGTTTGAGATATCATTTAGAAGCTTTAACAGACAGCTTTAAAAAATCACTTTTGAAATGCATGGGCTGAGCATTGTCTCCTAAAACTATTATTTTACTTTCTTGTAATCCGGTCTTAAATTTTTAAAAGGTGACTTGAAATATGAAGCAGTTTGACTCTTTTTCCAATATCTTATTAGAAGAAAATCCTTCCCTAATCTGTTTTTTATTGTTATTTGGAAGCCATGCTGCTGCTTTCACAGGCTTGTGTTGTCAGTTTGTGGGTTCTATGCTTTTTTTCCCCACTAAAATTGCTCTCTATATTTATTTCTGAATACACGTACAGAATATAGTGATTTTTATTATAATAGTGCTGAGAAAAATTCTGGGATGCACTGATCTCAGAGGGTTTTGTTGCTGCTGTTAGGACTGCTGTTGCTGTTCATTTTCTGGCAGGTCATCCAGAAGGAGCAGCTGAGGAGAGAACTCTGAATGGGTTGCTTTCAACAGCATGGCTACAAAATGTATCCAAATCCAGTGTTTTCAGAAAGTTTCTGTATGATGGGCTTCTAATCATCTTACATTAGATTTCAAATCCATACCCTAGCTTTGTTGTAATTGTTTTGAATCTCTCCATTAGCTTAAATTAACTTTTTTTTAGGGTCTTCTGTTCTAAAAGCAAATACAAAGAAAATAAATCAGCAGCTGAGAAGTTTGTATGCTAAAGAGCATTCTGTTTTCAGAGAACATGTTTTCATCATAAAATACTGAATAGGTACTGTTACAGTAATTTCTGTTTTCAGTTAATGATTGTTCAGTTAGTTAATCTCTCCAAAATAATGCTGCCTGTTTTTTAGGGTAGTGACATAAAGGAAGGGACTAGGTCAGCATTAGGCTTGGGGTTGCTTGTAGGTGCGTGCTCATGAATTGCAGGATATTCTTTGATGTTCATGTTGAGCCTGGAGATTTTTATAGCTTCAAAACCAGTTCCATAGGATTTATCTATTCTGTTTTCCCATTGTTTCATATTTACTTTCAAATATAATGCCAGTGTTAAAATTGTCTGATTGATATAGTCAGATTGACCCTTGAGAATTGCAAGATTTTCAAGTATAATTGTTGATTATCAAATTACTTGGAAATATATGATAATTTCTGACCTGTATGTGCTGGAAGATGCAATGGAAAGTCATAAAATGACTCCATTTCCTTCATGCTGAAGGGGACTCTGCAGCCTGAGAACCTTCAGCTATGAAGGGAATGGAAACACCAGCAGGTTCTTGTGTTAACCCCAGTCGGATAACATGACTGAAATACACTTATACTCAGAACTGAATTAATCTTGTCTGCATAGCATAATGTTTTCTTTAGCCTGTTTTAAACCATCCATTTTATTAACAGATAAGGTAAAAAATGAATGTGGCTTTTTTAATCAGATGCCAATGTGAGTGTCTTGAAATATTTTAAATAAGTAGATGACTATTTCTCCCTTATAGCCTACCTCACATTTTGTCATAGTAGGAACTCAAGGCATTTTTGCTTAAGTAAATATTAATTCCCATTACTCCAGCAGGCAATAATGTATTTCTGATGCAGAGACAATTTTCTCAAAGCTGCTTGGAATGTTATTAATTCTGTTTATCAAGAATTTTCAAGCTCCCAGAAGTTTCGAACCAGCTTTTACCCCTTGTAATATTCTGAATTAAATGTTAATATACATCCATTTTAATGGAACTTTCCTGATTTTAAATAGATGGATATGAATTTAAGATATTCTGGAATGTAAAATGCTTCTGCAGCTTCCTTGTCTGTAGTGTAATTTATAGGAGTTGAGGAGTTCCAAATATATACTATTATGTTGAGTCATTGGATGTGCTGCAGTTTAAGGTGGGGTCAAAATGTATTCCCAAGGAAGTTAAGTAAGTGTTATTTTTCTCTGCTCCGGCTGTTCTAAATCATGTAAAACTTTTTAAATGTTCCCGCAATAAACCACATAAGATATTTTCTTACATCTGAGAAAAAGCGGACTCTCTACTTTGCTTCACCATGGGAATAATTTAAAGAAAGATTTCTTTATACAATTCAGGAAGCAAGCAGAAAGTTAAACAAGAGAAGTCCTGTTTTTTTTTTTTTTCCCAAGGACAAAACTTAATTTTAGGCTAGGAATGCTGGTAAGCAAAAACATTAGCCTTTGAAAAAAGTCTCTTTCTCTTACGGTTTGAAAACACAGAAGTTTTCATGGAAAAATTTTTAAAGGGAGAAAAAGAACTTTTAAACAAAAAGCCTTTCACTTGATTTGTGTTTCTTCAGCATTTCACATACTATTACTTTGGATCAGAGTTTAGCCTCTATCTTTTTCTGGTCTATTCTATGTTGTTAGATTGTCTGTGTTTCTAATACTGTAGTAATTGGAGTTCCAATTGTATGCACTCAAGGTACATACAATTAGTGTAATTTCCCTTTGCCTAGTCTCTCAACCTGAAATGGAGAAGTGGCTGTTCCCTTCTCCACAAGCTTCCCTTCTCTTCTCTTAAAAGAAGGGAGCCAATTTGTCTTGAAAAGACAAGTAGCAACTTAAATATCCTTTACACAAAATGCTAAGTCCAATCTCTATATTCATGTAAATTCCATATTGAAGTTCATGCTAAGTGCTGAATTTGGGTCATATAGTCTTCTTAAAAAATAGATTGCAAAGTAAGGAGGATTTAAAATTAACCTTTATGTGTCTTGATAGAGCTTAAGAATCAGAACTAGAATGGACAAATAAATATTGGGGGGTTTAGCTGTCTCTTTGCTTAGACTGATGTCCTATGCCTCATCCCCTGACCCCACTGCTGATTTATTAGGGATGGTGGTAGTTTTGCTTGTATTGAAGGCAATGAAGGAGTTAAGGTTGATTTATGCACTGAGCCCTTAACTAGCAAAGTGTTTTTCAGGGCATCTAATAATTTACTTTGCCTCTATCACAAGTAGCAGGTTTATAGGGATTTATCAGCTCCCAACTCATTCGAGGCTGAGAGCTGGGTAGGATTTAGAAGCAAAACTGTTATCAGAGAGGACAAATGCAGAGCAGCAGACAGAAACTTGCATTGGTCCTCCCTATCTCGCATTCATTTCTATGGATAAATAACTTAAATCCTTGTGGAGTCAAGGTCATGTGTTTCACAAAACATGTTTGCATCCACTAAACAGAAAAATAGTCTGACAAATGTAGCTGACTATAAAAAGCAACTTTAAAAATACAAACGAATTTGTATTGAAACCACCAAACCAGGAACATCTCAGAACATGCTCAGAACATCTATAACTCAATCATCTAAACTCAATCATCTCAGATGATTGAGTTTGATTTAGATCTGATTTGCATCAGCTTTGCACTTGGTGTTCGGGAACCATTCCTCATTGCAAGGAACTACTGTCCAGTTTAAAACCTTAGCATGTTCATAATTCCTAAGGAATGTCAGTGGCTAATCAAGTATTGTAAAGAGTAACCAGCAGGTTCTACAATTCCACTAGTGCACAGGTGTACCCCTTTGTTAAGATTTTGAGCATTAGTGAAGCAAAGCAACAACCTTACTTGATCACATGTGAGTCCTGTATAGGCACATATATTTTCAGAAAACTGCCCAAATTTTATATCTACACTCAGTTTTGCTCTGTGTCTTTTGCAGGGAAATGGAATCCTTTTCATTTTCCCTATCTCCATTTATTTTGTGTTTATGACCAGCTGTGTCTAGTGATGATGGTAGCCGAGAGCAATAGTCTAGTTGTACAATAGTGAGGTACAGGAACCCAGGTAATTGTTTCCTTCATGCAAATCTGCTTGCTTTATGCATTGTTATTCATCATAATAGTCTTCAGCAACTTGGCTGTGAATCGTTAATAGCTGACTGCAGAACGTGAAACAGAAGCACCTCTTGGGTCAGGAGTTTTGTGGCATCATAATGTAATCCTGTTTGAACTGTGGATTTGGGGGTTTAACACAAAGACACGATATAAAAGGTGAAAACTGAGTCTTTGTAATTTAAATGGAAAATAAGATATCTGTTTGTTGTAAGCATAGGTGTAAGCAATTACGATGGGACTTGGCATCTCGAGTGGGTGGAGCAGCCTTAGTCCTGAAGAGGTGTGGTTAAAGCTCATTCCTGTGCTTTGGGTTTCTTTGAACTGGTTAGGCTTTGCACAGATTTTGAGACATCTGACTCAATCCAAGATGCAGTAAATTCTGGCTTCACTGATTCAATTGCAGTAAGTTCCTCAGACCTGTCTACAGAGGTAACTCTGTAGTTCTGGGTAATTTATGTGAGGTGAAAAAGAGCAAGTTGGTTAATCTGTACACCAGTAATGAAGATATGAAAATATTTTGTGAAATATGTAGTGAAACAATTATAGTTTGCATAGCCTTATTTTTGTGTCTCTAATCTCTGTAGATCTCTCTGAAATCATTTTTCCAAACACTGACATTCCTTCCTGTGGAAGGAGACAGCACTTTGGCTAAAATGGAAAAATACTGTTGTTGAGTTGGCTGGTTAGCTATTCAATTAATATGATCTTTAGCACTCTGCGACATATATCAGAAGTTTGGTTGTCAAGACACACTCTGAAAATTCCATGGATTTCAAGTGTTATCTGAGTGGCAGGTATAATCTCTTGTATTATTGCCATATGAATATAGAACTTGAATACCTGTGGTCTGAAAGTTACGTAGAAAATAATTCCTGCTTACTTGTGGAAAATGAGAAAAATGCACATATAAAAGCAAAATCTATGGAGGAAAAAGTGTATTTATAATGGTATTTTTTCCCAGGTATCATATAAAAATACATTATATAATAATACTTTACATACATTCTATAATAACATATAATACCTCACATAAATATATACTCTAATAAATTGTTCTCTAATATTCATTATTTCATAGAATGTAACACCCTGCTGACTGTGTTTGCAGGAGTCACGTGAAGTGCTGGTGCTTGAACTGATATGTGCATACATTCATATATACATGCATAGCAATATATGCTTGTGTGTTTTGACCTGACTAAACTAATGAGGAAGGATTTTGTCTTCTGCAGAATTATTGAATTTCTTCAATGTGTTATACATGAAAATCTTTCAGATCATTAATATTAGCATAGAAAGAGGTGTGGACCTGCCTAAATGAGCCAAACCTTCCTGCACTGGGTGGTTTGTTCAAATGTGTCTCTGGAGATTTTTGCCATAGTTGCTGACTCTGGTATGTAGTGGGTTGTTAAGTCACAAGTAAACATTACAGCTTTACCTTAACAATAGGCATGAATAGCCATTAGTTTCACAGGAAGGGAGGAAATTACCCGTTTCCTGACTGTCAGGTAGTTAAACGTGGTCTTTCTAGGATTTTAGTCTATGAGGTATTCAAACAGTGAGGACAAAGGAACAGTGAAGAATTACTTTTCTAAAAAAAAAAGGACTGAACTGTAAACAACAGTAAGTAGTTGCTTTCTTGTGTTGTTAAGCTTAAATTAACCCTGAGAAAAACTAAATATCTTTTGTTTGATCTAATTTGCAAATTCGTGGTTTGTACAATTTAACTCAATTAAGGAACATTGATGGGATGTTGATTAGTCCTGAGATTATCTGCTCATACTAATAGGAAACTTGATAAGATCCAGTGGTCCCAGCAGTAGGTATAATTGTCAGAACTATCAGGTAACTGTTGGCAATCCAGATAAATTAAAAGTTACTTTTATTTTTTTATTTTTATTTTTATTTTTTTTTTTATTGCTTTGTAATTTGTGCTTTGGTTAATATCAGTAAAGCATTTCTGAAAGTTCTTCCCCTATACATTTTTTCCATACGTCCTGTGCTTTTGTTTTGGTTTATATGGTTAAAAAGCCCCCAAAGAATCAGAAGTACTTTTAAAATTAACTTGGTTTTCAATAGACCCAGTCTATGTTCACTACTGGACAACCCAATGTCTATTATCTGTATGTAAATCTTCTCCTTTGTTCTTTTTCCCTCAGATATAAAGTAGTATCTCTCTGCTTTGCAAGCTCCACATGCACTGTATGCTCATGAATGCATGTCTCTCTTCAGAGGTCTCTGGCATATTGTCTTTGATAACTTACCCAGTTGAAAAAGCACAAATAACACGGCAAAATACAATATAACTTCCAAACAGAGAAAGGAGAAGACATGAAAGTAAACAAGGGGTTTTTTTAAATTCACTAATTTTCTTCCAAGCATATAACTTTCACAAAATTATCTGAAAAGATCACACTCAAATGATGTCAGTGATTCATGGGTTGCAAAAATGTGTATATTAAAAAGCCGTGTAATTTGTGACTCACCGTTCCAGTTTCACTGTGTCTGAGCATAGAAAGAACTAAAACAATGAAAGATTTAGAGCCTAAGCTTGCATTCTTCAGGGGTTTAAGATTTCCACTGTGGTTAATCAAAACTATATATGACTAAAATGCTCTAGTTAGATCTAAACAGAAAACAAGCAGAACTAAACCCTTTCGGATTGAATGCAATTTTATCTGTAAAAATCTGCTTTCTTTTTTTTTTCTCCCAGGTATTTTACTGTGCTGGTTATACTTTGCAAGTTGGGTAATTGCTCATCAAAGTAGAAGTCCTTTTCAATGGAAAAGGAGAAAATGTAGTTAGGACAGAGAGGTAGAAAATTATTTTAAATGCAATAATCTGCTAGTCTTGACAAAAAAAAAAAATCTCATTTCCTATGAAAATTTTCCTCTGCAAAATGACTTCTGGGCCCTTAGTGTTTGGAATTTCATATTTGGTGCAGTGGTAAGGAAGGGTGAGGAAAATTGCTATGCTAATCCTCCCTTGATTCTGAAGGATGGAAGAGCTGAGGTATCAACACTAGTACATGTTAAGAGTAGTCACAAACCTGGTTTAATTTATGGTGAAGGGAACAGCCCCTTAAGGACAATTCCTCACTACCCCAAACTGCAAGAATCTTTTGCACTCTCCAGAATGCTCCCTTCACCGAGAAGGTGAAGAGCATTTGGCAAATTGTGAATGTTGATGCAGGTTTTATCTTTTTTACGGATCATGTCTGGGGGTTATCTACCTCTTAATTTCCTCTTTTGTCCTGCTGAAATAGTACTGAGCAAACATTTGAATTAACTGCCTTACAATAATTAGATTTGGCAAAATACCCAGAGAGACAGACTCATGTGCCCTTACAGGCAAAAAACCCCTCAGCAGATCTGCTGTTAAATGGTGCCTGTATTTATCCTATCCCAGTATTTACAAAAGAAGATAATTACTGTTAAAAGAGCTTTTAGCAGTGAAGATTCACCAATCAATTACCCAGAGAAAACAGGAAATCTTTAAAATACAAGAAATAAACAAGTGAGGTGCTTTCCTCAGGCAACCCCCTCTGTTTGTCCCCATATATTCACAGGAATCCTGCTCCCCTGTCCCTTCCTTATGGTCCAGGGGCTCTGTGCATAATCCCCATCCTCCTTTCATGGAATTAGAGACTTTCCTACTCATGTACAATGTACATGTAAAACGTTGAAATACATGTATAACTTTCAGTGTTTAAAGTTATATTGGCAGAACAAGAACTGTCATGGAGGAAAGACATAGAAGACTAATTTTGCTAGAAGGAGTTTTTGGTTCCTGTTAAGAGAATCTGTGGTCTGTGAACCTAGAGTTGCTTAAGAACTGATAGCCTTGTTAACCAGATGCTGAAATCCCAGTTTAGCTGATCTCACTAAGCACTTCACTCTTCTGTGGGTTTTTTGGTGGGGTTTTTTTGATACTTGGTTGGTTTGTTGGAGATTTTTCTTTCTAATTTTTCACTGGAATCAATAGATTTGATATCTGGAAAATTTGGTCTTGACTAAATTCAATCGATGTTGAACATCTTACATGTTTTGCATTAGTGACAGTGGAGTACCACTGTTAAATTATTGTTTCCACTGGCAGGGTAAACTGACAGATGCTTAGCTGATTTGAAATGGCATGATTAGTGTGGTACCATCAGAATCAGGTAAGCTATGGTAGGTAGATACTAGTGGAATAATATTTCCATTTTACTGACTGAGAAACTGAGCGACATGGAGATCATGAGGCCTGGCCACAAAACCCCATCAGGCTCTTTACAGAACTGGGAGTCAGGCCCAGTCACCTAAAATCCAGTTCAAATTCCTGACCAGTATTACACTATCTGACAGAGTGTCACTAATTAGTGTTTTGAGGATCCTACTTCTCTCTTACACACAAAAGGAGATCAATCTACTAATCCCAAATACCAAATGAATGTGTCACACTGTACGGTTAAAAAATGATGCTTTCAGTGTGACTTTTTAAACATCTTTCAGCTCATTCAACATTATTTTCTATAAACCAGAGTGCTTACAAAGAAATACTGTTCAACTTCTCTGCAGAACAAAAAGCAGCCCACAACTGTAAGGTCTCTTTCCATTCATCAGACACCACATCTGTTGCTTGCTTGGACACTGACCAAAATGATTCATTCAAATGTCTAACATTTATTTTTGGTGAAATACTGGGATTATACAGCGTGGCAATATTTCAAAAATGGGTCTAGAAAACCAAGGGAAGTTGGAAACAACTTCCTCAGCTGAAAACAAACACGGCGTTATATCATTCTGCAGCTTTATTAGAAAGAAGGCAGTAGCCAAGAGAAGCAGCTGGAATCACACTGAAGTGACTCTGAACTCTGCAGATCATTTCATTCTACCTTCTGCTACAGAGCTCACATCCCTGATTTACGGTGCCTTTTGTTTCAAAGAACTAAGCAAGGTAGGTCAAACTCTCTTATATTTAAGATCTTTCTCTCCCTTCCCTTCTGAGTGTCTACAGCTGCAACAACACTTGCAGGCAAACGTAGTATAGTATATACTGTCTAAAAGAGCTTCTTGGAAGAAAGAATGTGATACTCATTTACTTCAAAGATTACTTTGAACCACCCCAGCACCAAGAAAAGGTATGAAAATGTGTGTGAATTTAATTTTTAATTACTTTTGAATATGTTAATACACACTTCAAGGAGTTTTATCCTGTCAGTGAATGTGAGTGACCTTGATTTAAAGCTCTCTCTCCCCTCTGTGTCCCCTAGTGTGTTGGTTTTAATTTTTTTATTTGCTCAGGGATAGTGTGTCTTCTATAGCTATAGCAATTTCCAGTATAATTAATTAAAAATATGTCAGTTCTGATCTGAACAGATTATAGAACAGAAACTGGAAATCATTTCAACTTAAATAGCAGATTACCAAAATACTTCTGAAGAATTACAGTTCTGCAGAATTAAATAAGGTTTCTGTGATCTCAGCTGGAAACTGTGTGTGTTTTCCCTAACCATTGTGGAATAAGGTAGGATATGGATCTAGCTTTCATTAAGTGTATTGGAAGTGGCAATAAGATTTGAAGCCTTGTATGCTGCCACACAATGAGACAGGAATAGATTCCACCTCCTATTCACACTTAGTGGTAACAGTGTCATTGTCACCTGTTGCCTTTCTGGATGTGATCTTGCAAGCCAAACAATATCCCAGACCTGTTTTTGTGGACTTAGAAAACATGTATACATTGAACATTGTGAATTAAAACACATTTGATTTCCAGCTGAATAAAATAATATCACTGAATAATATAAAATGCTTACTAATTCATAGCTAAGGAGAAGAGAGTGACTAAGGGTGTGTCAAGGTAAAGTAGTTTGTCAGAGCAGATTTGTAGAAACTGATTTCAGGATTAACTTACTTAGGATAGCTTACTTTCACTATCATAATGTTATTGTTCTGCCTCAGAACTGGGAAATGTAAATATTTTGATAACCCAATTTACTTTTGTTCAATGTCACTGCAACTTCTGGCCAAATTTAAAGCATTATCAGCAACTTATGCCAGGCAGACAGGATAGAGGTTCTATCAACTTTACTTCAATCCTAGGGATTTTTTATGTGCCATAAGTGACACCAGTCTACTTCTGTTGAACTGAGAATCTCTTTGGTTGTGGCACAGTGGAAATTGTTTGACGCTGGAGAATGAATTTATGGTTTGGATTCTCTAATTGCCTTTGTGGAAAAGGATCATAAGTCAGAGAAGATCTGTCTAAGGATTCCTAGGCAGGATCTGATTACAGATTTTTGCTGCATGGGTGAGGGCAGAGGAAAAGTGTTGATCAAAATTATGCCATTTCTGTGTACTGTACATTATACATTCTTTCTTTTAATTTTAAGAATTTCTTTTTCTGCTGACAACCAAATGAGCAGTTTCTGAAATGCTTTGATTTTTGTTTATTTCTGATAGATTGATTCAAGAGGAAACTTGTATGTGTTTCCTAATAAAGCCAGTTGCCTTAAAGAATTTTCTTCTCCTTATGTTTTTTAACAGACATTTGAAGTTTGTGGTCTGTTATTCGATATTAATTTTGTATTAATAACTTTGCTATTCCAAGCACTAAGCAACAGCTTAATTTCCAGGGGATTGTAATCTATTGAATGGTCTTATTATTTTCTTGCTTATTTGTTTTGTCTTATGGAATGTGCCAGCAGTTCAGCTGTCTCTCTTACAGTGGTGGCTGGTTGTCTGGCTAATTTGCACTCATTATTTCTGATAATGGTTTAATTTGTGTTCATTCAGTCTGAAGCTAGCAGTTTCACAACAGTGCCGGGCTCTGTTGTGGCTGGCTTTGCACAAGAGAGCTGACTGTGAGGAGCAGTTTCTCGTGGCCTCTTAGCAGAAGAAAGGGATTGCTATGGCTGGGGTAGGCAGTGTCCAAGACACATTGCTGCTAGAAGGGGAGATGCCATTATGTGGAGATGAGCTCTCTCACAATTGCTTTTACTTTTACAGTGTGCTTGAGGCTCCTGAGACAAAAAGAAAAAGTTACGTGTCCTCAAAGGTAGCATATAGTACTTCCAGGGGAACTCAGCTATTTCTGTACTCTTTGTATCTTCAGTATGTTCCAGAGGTTGAGGACCTTAAAGCAGGAGCAAAAATCCGTGTATTAGCCCATGGATGCTTTTTTCCAAAAGGAATTTTTGTTGCAGCTCTGTTATACCTGGCCCACCATTTTGCTGCAATTCTTTGGATAACCTACTGCAGATACAATAATTTTTCATTACTGAGCTCAGAGGGAAGCTAACAAAACCCATTGCAGCAAGTTAGGTTTGCTTGCAGGGATTATCTGTGAAGGCCAGCACTGTAGAAGTCTCCAGTTCTTGCCAGGGACGTTAGCTAGCAAAAACTTCATAGCATTCTCCTACTTCTCTTCCCCTACCCAGAAGGTAGGGTTCCCAGGTTCTCTTGTCCCTTTTTGATAGTTCTTGAAGGATGTATTTCAAGAATCAAAAGGCACAAGTATGAAGGACAGGCATCTTTTCCCTCTATCCACTGAAGATACTTGCTTATTTATTCTTTTGGCAAGTTATTCTGCTTCCAACTTTACCTTCAAATTTACCATTTGGCTTTGGGCAAGATATGCCTCTTCCTTTCCCTACTCTTCTTGTATGTGTTTATTCTGTTTAATTATAAACAAAGAAGGAATTGTCTTTCATTACATGCTTATAGTGCCTAGATCCACTGAGCCTTTGATCTCAAGGAGTAAGGCCTTTGGGTACTTTCTCGACATAAAATACTTGCATCTTTCAGCAAGTGTAAGCCTGGCACACAAGTTTTATTCCCTTCTGAGGCCTTCTAGAGGAGAAAGTGATGTGTAGTAAGTCTGTACAGTCAATGTAATTCCACTTTCTGCACTCCCATCTCTTCTTTCAAGTGATGCCCTTTTAATGAGTTTCAGCCCCACATCATTTTAATGAGATCGTTTGGAAATGTTAAGAACCGTTGCCCATCTAAGAAACCTGAGTAATGTTAACTGAGGGTGTTGTACCATATCTGGCAGAGTCAAGTGAGAAGTGATTTGTAAAGGTAATATGGGAAGCCTGTAAAACCAGTATTTCCAAGCTCCTAATTGAACACCTTAATCATAGGTGCCATCTATTCCTATCATTGCTGGGGAGTGTTCCCAATACCATGTTAGGGAAATAGATAAATATTCCATCCTCCTGAAACTGTGTTTAACGATACGAATTTTTCAGTTTTTCAGGAATAAAGCCAGTACTTATTATAGACTTGATCTTAAAGTTAAAAAAATAGTTGGCTTTGTATGAGTAGGAAAATTAGAATAACACTGATACAGGAGTAGACACCCTTAATCTACTGTACACAGTGATCCTAGTATATTAACTGTGAGGACATAATAAAGTATGTTATCCAAAACATTCCAGCTGATAAGATATGTACTAGCAGTATTTTGGAATTGGATGTTTTGATATACCCATGCAAGAGTATGTGTCAAGAGTAATATAAGCATAGCAATATTACATTTATGCCAGAAGAAACTGCTGAGTTATATAAATGAGAGGTAGAATAAACCTAGGAAAACAGAGATCAATTTAGAGGGCAGTACACAACCAAGCATACTGTAATAAGTGACTAGGAAATTAATCTGTGAAATTGAATAGGGTATAAGAAGGCATATTAGAGGAATGAGCTGTGGTGCTAGTTTTCTCTGGGGTTATTTCTTAACTCTTCTTGTTAAAGGGGCTGTAAATATAGCAGATTGTAACCTATTTTTTATCTGTTATTCAATAGATATTTTGTATTTTGCTTGAGAGAGTGTTACTTTGGATTTTTTCTGTAATGACCTGTTGTTACCCTGCAATACCTTTTGAATGGCCGTTGTCTAACATATGTTTAATTGGCCTTAATTAGTCTCCCGAGTCAACTGCAGAAAAAAAATCTCTGCATTTACTCTGTGTCCTCTACTCTCACTTTACTATTTTTTGTTAGGAGGGAGTTGTGGTTAAAGCACGTGTTTGTTGAAACAGTCCAAGCATTTAAAAACATGCTCAGAGCTGCATGATCATGTAGTGATCACATGAATGCTAGTCAAAATATTCTTTCATCACAAATACATGAAACAGTTGCAAGGTAAAATTTCCAAGTGGTTTTTGCACGAAAACCTTAAAAACCATAATTAATTAGAAACGCAAGCATTCGTCATTCCATCAGTCCAGTCACTGCGAAGCTGAGGCACTGAAATTTTTTTAATCAGATATCTCTGTCGCTCTTGGTATGTAGTTATTATGGTGGCTTATAGCCAAAGAAAATACTACTGGCATTTGAGGAGGAATAGAAAACACGTGAAGCTTCCATGGAACAGTCCTTGATTAGTGTGTTACCTCACAGGCAGTGGGACACATGGTGCACCTGCTGGGCTCTGTCGCCTGTGAGCTGTGCTTTACGGCTCCGGGCTATGTCCTGGGACTGCTGAGACACAGCAGCGGGCATGGCAAGCAAAGGGTAGAAATCCGGGTTGCTTTTCTCTTCCCTGCAGAGAAAACAGACAAGGAGCAGTAAGGGCTGCCCAGGTAAGTGCTGTCTTCCTCCACCACAACGAGCATGATGGCACAGAAGGGAGCCTCCCTTCAGGATGGGGAAAGGTCTCCCAGAGGTGAAGCCGTGGTTTCTTCACTTCACCATGAGAGAAGGGACAGTGCTAAGTTTAAAAAAGGAGGATAGGGCTGTGGTTGAACCACTAGGCAGGGACTCTAGATTTAGCACGTGGTTTGATCAGAGACTTCCTGTAGGTCATTCTCAGCATTCTCCAGTAAACCAGACTGATGATACTTCTCACTTGAACCTCCTTTCAGTGAGGGTTTGAGTACTGAAGCATTATGACTGATTATGTAAATACTTTGGCAGTGCTGACACATACAATATATTAGGCAATTTTTAAATCTCAAGTGTCACTGTTTAGCTAAATGTCTATTTTTTTTGTAAGAATATTAGATTTTTTTCTCTAAAATGGTGCTACTTTTAAGTGTTTCACAGATATGACCAGTCATTTTACTGACTCTCCTCTTCCTGACTCTACAATTGTCGTGGTTATGTGATTTGCAGTGGCTACAGCAACTCCTTACATTTCAAAGAAATATTAAAAAATTTATTCTTACTTTTAGCTGTATTAATAGAAGGGAATAAGGGCAGAAACAAGTGCTAACCATGAAGTTAACAAGTTCCCTCCCCTTTGCCAGTGCATATCCTGGGGACGTCTGGGTTTCTTTGTCATCTTTGGGAATGAAAGACTTGGTGCTTGGGATCAGCTTGAAAAGAAATCAGTTTCAATGATATGCAGTTGCTGGTGGCAGACATTTATCAGGTCTCTGATTGTGGAAATGGTACACTGCTCAACTTCAGCTGTTGTCTGGAAGATATTTTATATTCAGGCCAGGACTTCTGTGATACTTTTCCAACTACAGCAGCCTTATTTAGATATAAAGTTGGATTTTCCACTTTTTGTTTAACATTTCTGTGTCGGCAAAACTGCTGGTCTGAAATTGTAGATTTACCAGTAATAACTGAGCCTGTGCTATACGAGTTTGTTAATCCTGTAAAACTCACTTTGTGTAAAATGTTTTCAGGCTATTATCTGGTCAAAGAACTTCAGTACCACAGATGAGGTGGTGCGTTATGACTAACAGGGTCGTGTTTGGCCTTGCTCGAAGAGTTAGTTTTGGCCCAATTTCTAGGACATGTCCAGCTAGTACATTGCAAATACATTTCTAACACTGCTTCACTGAGAGACATAATGGAGAATGATTGTTATTTGCATTCTTTTCTTACCTGCTAGAACAAATACATCTATATTGTGGCTCAAGAACATTTCCAGTCACATGCTGTATCCTGGGTCATATGCTTATGACCCATTCTAGTTATTGAATTCAGGATGACATATGAAGTAATTAGGTTACCATATATCTAATCACCATTAAAAGGATAGTCAAAAGACAATTGTTTGTGTACATCTCTGTGAAAGAGAAAACACAGACACAAGCCTTGATTCTGCCTTTGTGTATACCAGCTTAAAATGCTCCTTACCTAGTAGCTTTGTCTGCAGGGCCAACTTCAGGCTCAATCTGTAGCATAGCTATGATTTAGTTTTGTAGTACGAGTGTATCAGGCACCTCTTGCTATAGGAATGTTTCTGAATAAAGGCAAGTGGTTATCTTGGCTTTCTCCTTTTGAGGGAGAAATGTGAGTCTATGACAGTGTGTAATTTCATCAGTATTCCTTGTGTGTTTTTGAATCTATCCTATGTCTTTGTAAAATGCTTGCCAGAAATAGGTGTGTACCTCTAATGAATTTGCTCAGCCTTCTGAGTTTTGAACTTTACAGATAAACTACCAGGTGAATTTCATGTTTATATTTTTGAAGCTAGATAAATTCAAAACTTGTCACCTCAAAAGTTCCAAGAAAAAATTATGAGGGCTTTCAACTGAATTCAATGCCTGGATAAACCTGACACACAGTATGACAAGCAAGCTTTAGATGACCTTTTGTGAAACTAGTTGTTCTCCAACTTTTGACTCTTGCAAATGACAGAATTTGAAGTGATGCAATCAAATAAGCTTTCCTTTAGCTACAGATAATACACATGGAATGTGATGTGCTCACAATTGTTCAAAAAGTCACTGATAGGGGGTTTGTGTAGTATCTTCCCTCTATGAACTGAACTGTTGAGACAGCCTACCCTCCAAACCATTATTTTCCTAGTAAGTCAGGACCCACTACTGTGACCTCTGAAACCAATTTAGCTGGCCAAAGGCTCTAACACTGTTTGTCACACTGAACAAATAGATTTAGGGACTACCACTCAAATATTTGTGTTAACTTTTAAATAACATAGACAATGAATAAACTCTTCCCTTTGACCTTTCTGTAAAATTCAAAAGTAATGAGGACCAAACGTAGGAGAGAGGTTGCGTGGGCTGAACCCAAATTTGTGGTAAAGACTGCAAGTGTAATTCAGTTAGGTCCTAACTTGTGTGGTGCCCAGGGAACTTTGAAAGCCCAGGAGGACTTTGCTTCAAGTGAAGTGGATGGAAATTGCAACTTTTTTGTTTGTTTTCTTCTATTTTAGACTGAAAGCCCGATGTAATTTAATTCCAAAGCTGTTGCACTGACCTCAGGGCTGAGGTGTGGAGAGGTCAAACAACTTTGCCTGGTCAAACAGGATGCATGTGGCATAGCCATGAATAGGTTCCAAAGTAGTGGTCCCATGTCATAACTGTAAGGCCATTCTTAGTGTGACAAGAGCTGTTCTGTTTTAGGCAGATCCAATAATTTGTCCAAGTTGTCATTATGGCTTTGCTATAATAGTGGCAGAGGACATGAACTCTAGGTGCTTTTAGTAGAAAGCTGTGAATATGCCAACTGAGATCCCAGTCTGTAATTCCCTGCTGAAATTCAGAGAAAGACTGTTCATGCAACACGTGGTGAAGTCTCTTCCCAGCAGTTCTGTGGCTTTGTATTTTAGAAATATTTCCTGATGATCTGTATTTCGTGTTAATTCTACTTTCTGTCCCAAGATCTAAAAGTGCCAAGAGCCATCCTGTTAATTCCTATAAAGTCATGTAGAAATTAACTTCTCTTTAAAAGAAGAGGACATGAAACGAAACCTCCTGGTCAACTATTTCATAATTAAGCAACTGAATCAAGGAGGCTCAGTTTTCAGAGCTGCTTGTGGCTCAGCAAACAGGAATGGACTCGTCAAACAACTGCTGAGCGTACACTTTACACAGGGTGTTCACTATTTAAAATAAAATTTAGAAAAAAAGGACAGGATGAAATCTAAACTTGGTTATATTAATCCATATGCAACAGAACACTGTTCTGTAACCTGTGGCTGCCCCCAAGGCTTATTGGCAGGCCTCTAACCACACTTTCCTGTTTATTGAAAAATGTTTTCCATGCATGGCTCCCCAGACCAGCAGACACTGAGCCAGTGAGCTGCACCAAACCTCCCTTATCCTTTCTAGCAGTTGCCTTAAAGCCAAGCAGAAACTGCTGTCTGAAAGTATTGTTTTCTCTACTGAGCCTCAGTTTGCAAACACATTAATGAGAAAACACATGGCCTTGGAAAGTAAGCCATTTGTCAAGGATCGTACAGGAAATTAGTGACAGAATAAGGAATACAATTAGATTTCTTCACAAGACCTGGACTAGAACTGCAAGACAGTTTTGACTCTGGAAATTTATTCATTTCAGAGTCACGTATTAAGAGATAATGTGTTTCAAGACCACAGAAAAACATCCCTGCTGAATTATGGTTAATGGAAAAAATCTGTGTCCTCACTGATGTAAACCAGTATAACTGCACTGACAGTCACCCACTGCTTGTCTTTTTCAGGACAGGGCTTAACACCACGAGTCTTGCTATGGAAGTGTTTCATATATGTCGATGTCAGAAGTAAAAGTTTCTAGGCTTTGCAAATGTAATTGGCAGTCTTTGCTGAGCCCTAGCCATAGAGTCTAATTTCAGCATCTGTGCACTGGGAGCAGTGGTAAACAATGTTCCTTCTGCTTTTTTACTCCCACTGCTAAACAAGACTCCCTGCATTGAAGACTAGAGTTAGAGAGATGAGGAAAAATAGAAGCCTGGAAAAAAAATTGCATTCTAAAGGTGTGCTCTTTCATTGGAATTTTAAACTACAGGAGGCTTGAGAAATATTTGGCATTTATTGGGTATGTGTTTTTTATCCTGCGATACATCATCTTTAAAATGCTAAATATAAAATTAACATTGTTGGGCACTAGGGAAATGTTTATCATTGTCATTATAGTTGGAAATTTTTTTGGTTTAGTTGCATATATTTTATTTGAAAGTATAGTTTTTTGTATAGGCAAACCCACTTTAAAATCCAGTTGTTAACCTGACTGTCCTCTGAAACTGTCCAAATAAAATGTTCCAGATGTTAATGCTCCATGTTTATACTCTTCTCTCAGCAGCTGTTAAGCTGTTTGAAAAAATTACTCAGATGGGTGGTAGTGGTATTTGATGCAGAATCCACCCCCAAGGGGAATGTAATTACATAAATGCAGCCCAATAAGTATCATTTATCAGGACAGCAAACCAAATAACATTCTTTCAGCCTGATGTAAATCACAAATGCTATCATAGCCTCTTGACAGAACAGGCTGTGCTGACTCTTACTACATATTTTTTTAATCAAGAGATATAAAATTACACAACCTTTTTTTCCCTTCCCTGTCTATCCATCTACAAACGAGAAGTCTAATCCTGCTAATGCGTGTGCACATGCGTAGCTTCACTGGTGTGAGTAATCCTTCCAAACTGAGTGAACTACTTTTTGGGGGAAAGGTAAGTGCATGAATACGAGTTTGCAGATGTGGTTCTGCAGGCGGTGTGCTCTGGAGACCCCTCTCCTGTTGTCCTTAGCATGCTATAATTAATGGAATTACAGGAATGCAGGGCTGAGTTCCAAAATCACGGGCTGACTTTTGGTTTAGGAACGGAGATTGCACTCAGAAATTTAGCGGTAAGATAAATCATAGTACAGCTAATTGACTGCTCTCAGGCACAGGTCTTCAGTGCAGCTGAGTCCAGCCAAACAATTCAGCTTTAAATGATGACAGAGTTTCACAGAATAAGTGTTTTGATCATTGCAGAGACTTTTGTCTGACTGTGGCCACCTGTGATGTGCTGCAGCTTCGTCTATATTGCAAACTAAACACTATGAAATCACTTCTGACTGCTTTTCTTTCTGTTGTTCAAACTCTGTTTCCTGTCTGTTTTCCCATTTTTTTCCCCTCAGTTTTGGTTTATATTCCACTTTCCCCTCCCCCTCACCTTCCCTCACACCCACAGGAAGAATTTCTATGTGAAAAATCATGTTGTACTTGCAAGTTCCAGACGCTTTTGCAAGAGAAGGAACTGAGAAAATTCTGTAATTCTGTCTTTTATAAAAAAAAGACACACAAATGCTTTCATTTATAGCTCTTACAGTGTGTTTTTGTTCATGGGAAGCTTTTTCTTTCATCTATTACCTGTTTCTAAGCTCACTAGTGGAAGAACACCATAGTGTGTAATATCCCTGCAATATGTTCTATATATTTCTTTCTCTACATTCTTTGCTGTGTTAAGGAAATCCAATATGTTAGATGGGCCTGAAAATCATCATTTCTTGATACAAAGACATACATTAAAGAGATGAATGAACCCATGAACTTTTATTTGCTGGAGAAATCGCTGTCTGTCATTTTGTTAACTATAATTTGAGGCAAGGCTGGTGAGTGAAATTTTATAAAAGATGGCATCCTGGCATTTTAGGTGAATTTTTTTTTCCTACATAGATATCTAATGATTCTCTGATTTTAGACAGATATAATCCATAAAACTTATTTCGTATAGGAACAGAGAAGTAAAGTATGAAACCTGACCAGAAAAGAATAGCACAATCATGCTTCAATAAAACTTTGCATCTGGTCTCCTAGAAATTTATCAGGGATACTGTGCTCAGTGCTGTCTGTTAAGAAATTAATGTAAGGAAAACGGTTCTTGAAGATTTCAGGTTCTGTTTTGATTTGAACATTTCTTGAAATGCCTGTGACCAAATTTCTTCAGGAGTTTTGTGCTAGCAACTGACAGATAAAAGGTGACAGATATGCCAAACTAAGGCAATGTTTTTGGTTTATGACCAAGAACTTGAAAGAATTGCAGTTTACTATTTACAGTGCAGTAAAACATTTCTCCTTTGACCATTTAATTTCTTTTCTTCCCCAGAAAGCCACTCTGCAACATGACATTTGAAGATTTTGAGAACTACTCTTATTTCTACGATCTGTCTGAGGAAGATGAGTCACCCCAGTCCTCCCTCAGCATTGCCCATATTATTTCCCTTTTCTTTTACAGTGTGGCATTTCTGCTGGGAGTGCCAGGTAATGCCATTGTCATCTGGTTTATGGGCTTTAAGTGGGATAAATCTGTTTCCACACTCTGGTTCCTGAATCTGGCCATTGCAGATTTCATTTTTGTTCTCTTCCTGCCCCTCTATATTGCATACGTGGCAATGGGCTTCCACTGGCCTTTTGGGAAGTGGCTCTGCAAAATGAACTCATTCATTGCACTACTTAATATGTTTGCCAGTGTTTTCTTCCTGACATTCATCAGCCTTGACCGCTACATCCGCCTTGTCCACCCAGTCTTTTCCTACAAATACAGGACTGTAAAGAACACCCTCGTGCTGAGTGGGGTCATTTGGATGTCAGCTGCAATTATTGGTGGCCCTGCCTTATACTTTAGAGACACAGCTACAGTTCTCAACAATGTCACCATTTGCTACAACAACTTCCATGTGCATGACAGAGAACTTATTTTGCTGACACATCACATCCTCATTTGGGTGAGGCTTGCCTTTGGTTACCTCTTTCCTTTAGTGACCATGGTTATTTGCTACTCACTGCTGATTGTCAAAGTGAAGAGGAGAACTGTATTGACTTCTAGCAGGCTTTTCTGGACCATCACTGCTGTAGTTGTAGCTTTTTTTGTCTGCTGGACACCATATCATATATTCAGCATTGTGGAGCTGTCTGCTCACCATGATGAAAACTTGCATGACTTACTACAGGATGGCATTCCCCTCTCCACTGGCCTTGGTTTCATCAACAGTTGCCTCAACCCAATCCTGTATGTTCTGATTAGCAAAAAGTTCCAAGCCCAGGTCAAGACCACAGTGTCTGAGGTGCTGAAGCTGGCCCTGTGGGAGGTGAGCCGCTCGGGAACGGTCAGTGAGCAGCTGTGGAGCTCAGACAATGCGCCTGTGCACTACTGTGAAACTGCTCAGTGACTGCTCATGTCACCAGCTCTCTCCAAAAGAGCTGGCAGAAGATTTGGAGATGTTCTTGACTTCACATCTGCCAGTCAGATGTGCATCTTTGCATATACAGTTTTCTGTAAACAGCTGGCTTAATTGCACTTTCCGCTTTAATTGAAAGGTTTTTAAGGGACACGTGGTTTGGATGTGTGCCCTTGCAATGCACATACAGCCTGAACTGAAAGTTATCAGCATAGGTGGAATTACTCTAACTGGGCTTTTGATGAGGAATGTTGTTGTAATCCTGTTGGTTTGCTGTAGTTCCATACCTCACTGATACCAAAAGAACACATAATAAAAATATTCCTCCTTGCCATTGCTGATACCCCTCTTAATTGAGGCATTCTCATCCAAGAGGCTGTGGCTGTACATCCTGGGTCATGAGTCTCCTTATTGCCTACTATTGCCCCAAGGAGGAATCCCCTAGCTACATCCCACCTAAACGAAGCTATCAGTTGCTCCACTCTGCAGCTGGAGAACAATCCCAAGATGGAGAACACTGAATTGCTGCCTTCTATTGTCAAAAAAGAAAAATATGGAAATAAAACCTGTCTTCTTCCAGGGCTCTTTATCTTATACTCAAAACTAAGACGGGAGATCCTGTGTTTTGGGGTCATTTATTGTATTTTTAGAACCAGCTGGGTGCAAAATCCTGAGCGGACGTTTCATATAGGTATTAGGCTCATTCAAAATGTGCAAAGAATTAGTAAAAATATTTCTTACAGCTTCTGTGCCACACTTCTTTTTCTATGTTTAAAATTTTAGTTCTACAGAGGTTTACAACTATGAATTGCTCTTTATTACTCTTTCAAGCAAAGGAAAAGAAATAATATAACATTTTGTGTGCCTTAATGTCAAGCTTAAAAAATGGGTGGAGTGAATTCATCAGTATTCTGTTACAAGTCTGTAGCCAAATTCGGACTTCTTTTCCAAATAAGGGGCAAGTCAGTTCATCCAGGAAATGGAGTCCACTCCCATAAGAAAGATGAAGTAGTCCCAGTTATGCTGTATTCTGTTCCAACTTGTTGCTTGCTGCAGAATCACACACGCACCAATGCAAATATATATATATATGCCACGTGGAGTGAACCAATTTCTGATGCAATACCACTTAATTAAAAAGTTGAATGTGAGACAAAACTCTACTGGAAGTCAAAGAATAGAGCTTTGGGTAAATTTGAACCATTTTTTCCTAGTTATTGGCCTAGGCATATAGAATAAAACTGCCTTTCAGGTAATTTACCTAGTTTATATGGCCTGCCAATACATTAGTAGCATTCATGCTGTAATTGAGGCCTTATATGTAAATAGATTTGCTTTTGTATAAAATATGTATCTGTATGCATGAGCTCATCCAATATGCTACACAAACAGAAACAGCCTGACTGTGGTTTGTAACTATTTCTTTGGGCTCTGGTTTCAGAGTCAGTGTCAGGCAGGATCAGTGGAATTTCAGTGTATTTCCCTTTGGGCTGAAAAGTTGGTAAGCAGCATTCTTCCTTTGAGCTGCAAGTACATAGTTGCTCATCATAATATTTTGGCACCGTGCTGCTGCTGTATGTGCCTAAATCAAACATTTTGCAGTTTTTCTTCACATGTTCCCTGACATCTTTCTAAGAATGATGTACTCTCCTGGCTGTAGTCCAAGTGAAGTAATAAAATGTTGTTGTTTCCAAAGAGCATGTTCATTTGCTTTTCTTAGCAGTGTGGTGATTGGCTTTTCTTATAACAGCTCCTTCCCAAAGATTTTGGAAGGTGAAATCAAGCCCTGGCCCTTTCTACTATGGGATTTAAGGTTCATGTCAGCTTTCTTGTGTGCACACACATGTTCCTATGTACAGCACAGAGACTGATCTTCAAATGGGGGAGCATATATGTCCCATCTTGCATAAAGGATCAGAAAGTATGGCCTGAAGCAGACAGGAGAAAGAGAAAGGATAGAATTGAATAAGGCCAAAATCAGCCTTGATCTCTGGCATTAAGTGGATTAACAATTGTGCAGTGTAACTGCTACTGTTCACACCAAGATCAGTTACAGAATTATCTGAATTATTTCTTCAAGAGTAATGCAAGATATCTAAACAAAACAGATAATGCTCTAAGTTGCTGTGTCCAAAGAGTCTCCAAAACAATACCAACAATTCTATGCTGCTTGGACTGAGGAACACTCATTCGACACATCACAATGGAAAAAAAAGGCCAGAAATAGGAAACTGTGTCATCATGCAAAGAGATACGATAGAATTAGCTATTGACACATTTCATAATGGACAGGTTCTAGTTACTTTTCTCTTCTTCCTGAACAGTTTGTGTTCCTGAAGGTTTTTATGTAGATTAGTTTTTGTTAAAACTGTTTTCCCAGTATTCCCGCATAGAACATATTGAAATTATGGAATTTTCTACTGATCCCTCTGTTACAGGGTGCACTTGGGATACTTGCCTCATTTACTCCAGGGTGCCGATTTTTCACAGGCACAATGACACAGTAATATACCAGCACATCCCCAAACACTACCCAAAACCACCTAACATAAATTTATGTAGATTGAGTGGAATACTCTTGCCCACATACCTACCTATTTTTTCACTGGGAACACTGCGCTCTCTAGGGTTTCTTTCTTCCTTTTATTTCTGTGCAACTTTCTTTTTAATATCAGGGCAAAAGAAAAAAAAAAAATCACTGCCAAAACCCAACACACACAAGAAATCTCAAAAACCAAAGTTTGTACCTGCGTGCTTAGCATAAATGTAACACATACAAATCCAGTCTGGCAGGTCACATGGATGACTCAGTGCTGTATTTTAACAAAGTTACCATCTATAAATCAAACCATTTTATCCACTTAGGGCTTTAATTTGAAGCCAAGAAAACAGTATCAAGGTAAGCAGCATATTGAATGCCAGGTCAGAAACACAGATGGCCAAGATAATAAAACTTGTAGTTTTACTTTTAACAGCACCACGACAGAATTGGTAAAACTAAGCTACATGATTTAGCATAAGCAACAGCTAGAGAATTGCCACAGAAAGGGTACTCTTTAGGAGTTAGGTTTATGGAAGGCAGAAAGTGACCCTGTAACAATACTCACTTTCAGATCTTTAACCGTGCTTTAAGCCTCTAGCAGGCAGATTTTTTTTCTGAGACAAATTATAAACAAAGCTCTTACATAATCTGAAGTTAGCAGACCTTTAAACAAGGAGAAAGAGGACCTGTTGTGCCAGATAACTACACAGATGCTCTGTGAAAAAAACAACAAAAAGTTACTTAAGGTGCTGCTGTCAGACTCTGACAGTGGACATCTTCATCTCAGAGTGACCAATGCGGCACATAAAAGGATTCCATTTCATGGTCACAATAAATCCTGTCAGTCCAATGCAAGGCATAGAATTATGAATTTGTTTAGAAGCTTCACAACTTTGACATTTTTGTCAATTTGCATCATTCCTCTAGACAGTTTTTGGGATTTATTCCTGGTAGGTTCTTCAATCACTAAAAGAAATGTCAAAATCAATCTAGAAACCAATCTGGAGCTGAGTAAACAGCTCAAACTGCTGTTAATTTCACTACTTTTTATATCGTTTATGTGATTGCAGTTTCAGCTATTCTTTTTCTTGTTTCAGTCATGAGCACGTGTCAAGTTATCGTGTAAGTCAGACAGACCCTGCAGCGGCTGCAGCGCGTGGGTGACTCCCGGTTCCGGCCCCGCTCCTCGGGCAGGTGCCGCACCCGGGGCACCGCCGGGCTCGCAGCGCCTCCCAGAGGCACCGCCCGCGCCCCGCGTGGGAGCGGCTCCTCAGCAACATTATTTGCTGTACTGACACACAAACCTCGACATAATTTCTCTGCAAATGTTTCCAAGCCTCAGAGGAAAAAAAAAAAGTTCCAAGTCATAGAACAGGTGAGAAGGTACCAGGGTAGTGTCAGGCTTTATCTCTACAGCACTGCAAGTCACTTTGAACTTCGTTTTGTCTCCCTCTCTCACTGGAGTTCTAGCTGTCAACAAAGGCTGTGGTATATTCGGTTAGTCACCATCCTTTACTAAACAAAAGGAATTTATACTGTTTACCCACTAAAACCTTACTTGCACTTTGACTGAGCCCTGCTCCTTTCCCTTAAGACCATCTGTCCTTCCAGAGGAATTCCAGACATTTCCAAAGAAGCAATTTCCTCCAGAGATGGAGGAAAAGAGCATTTCAGTATTTTAAAGCCCTGGTAATGTTAACTCTGAAGTGATGCTCTGCTCATGCTCCTGGGTACTACAGTGATGTGTCAGAGCAACCCTGAAATTTAGTTTCAGCTTCTACTTTACCCACTAAGAAAACCTTACATTTGTGAGCTGGATTACTCTAAGATTCTGAAACAAGCACAGACACTGCACATTTTTTGCAACAACATTTATTCTAGGTATATCAAGACTTAAATCTTATTGAAAGCAGCTACATCCATTGATTGTACATAATCTTCAAAAGCTGTTATTCTCTCTTCCAGCATATCTGTTCCAACTTTATCATCTTCAACAACACACTGGATCTGAAGCTTTTTGATACCATAGCCAACTGGTACTAGCTTGGCTGTGAAACAAAAAAAAGCATTTAGTACTCCTTTATTGGTGGAATCTCTTAAAAACACAGATCTAAGAATGAACTGACCAAACCAATTTGCAGTAATATATAGAAACAACCTTTGGTCCACATTATGGACCATCCAATTAACAACCCAGCATTCATTACAACTGATTGAAAAAGTTTCTTTCTGTGGACCTCTACCCCTTCCCCAAACGAGTGATGTGGGTGGGTAAACGTGTTTGTTTGCTTCATCAGGAATTGTACAGGGAGAAGCAGGACAGCAGAGCTTAAGTTTTATAGCTTTTAAAACCTGTATCTGAATCTTAACCAGGCCACTGCACTAATACCCCTTTTTTTTGACCATGTAAAGACACTGAAGTACTGTGGTATTGCAGTTCCCTCGCTACAGATACCTACATTTCAGAGACCAGCGAACAGGGACCACCAGTCCAACTACTCATATACTATCCCAAGGGCCTGCACTCTCCCTTCTCTGAAATTTCCCCATACTTACAAGATCCCCAGACCAAGCCATCTGCTTGAATGCTTCGAACACACTCCTCTAGTTTGGCCATGTCTGTCTCATCATCCCAAGGTTTCACATCAAGCAAGATTGATGACTTGGCAACAACAGCTGGTTCTGGGGGTAGGAAATAACCATGAAAAGGTAGGAAATCTTTCAAAAACTCATGAATATACTTGCAAACTGGTTTTACGAGAGCAATTTAACCAATTTCATGAACGAGAACCTGCTCATGTTGCTGTGACAGGCCTCTGGTACCAATGTACATTTCTGAAGTACTGCAGCTGTGTACATCCCAATGTTCAAGATGTAAATACATTATGTATACACAGATTTAAGTAGATGACAGTGTTTGTTACATAGGAAGTCCTTCTCAGAACAACTGAGAAGGAGTCTAATGCTGTGTAACAGTTTATTTTCCACAGAGGGAATACTGCAACTGCTACAGTTCTGAACAGTTCCAGGCCAGTAGCTGTGGAGTAACTTGTGTACTGAAGCAGTTTAGAGAAACTTTTAAAGAAAATCCTCACGTTATCTCCATTTATGTAGAAAGCCCAGTCTATGAAAAGAACAAGCAGGATTGTACGAACCAGAACAAAAAGCATGTTAACATTCCTATTTGCTATGGGAAAGCTGAACTCACTGGCAATTCAAGTGAAGCTAATTACCCCTGTCTCATTCCAGTCAAGCTCACCTATTATTACAGTTAATTAGTGTTTCTAACCATCCTGTTCAAATGCATGAAAATTAACTCAAGCATAAAAGATTAGGAAGTTCTTGGCACACATACTTTTGGACTTTTTCGATTCATACTGGGCCAGACGTTCTTCCCTCAGTTTCTTTGCTTCTTCACTTTCCTGAAAGAGGAATTTGCAGTTACAGAAAAGCACCCAATCTCCGCATCTCCAAAGCACTACCAAATTGACTGGCATCTACTCAGATAAAAACAAATCATCACAACTGTCAGCCGAAAGATGGTGATTTTTTGTTTTACTCATCATGTAACCAGTCAAAGTTGGACAGCTCACCCCATTCCAGCACATTATTTTCTAACTTCTGAGTTTTTACCTTCCATGCTCTCCTACTCTGCAAAGATAGCTACACTTGAGAATTGCAAGTAGGATCTGTTATCAAGGTCAGAAATATAAGTAACTTCAACTAGGCCAAGGTGAAAATCTGCATACCTGTGTTAATTTCTAAAATGCCAATATAATACAAAAAGATCACAAGTACCTCCTCATCATCAGATCCAAAAAGGTCAATGTCATCATCATCTTTGCTGTCTGTGGCTGCACCTGTTGTGTCCTCAACATCAGCAGGACCATATTTTCCCAAAGCCTTCTTTACTCCTGGCAAGCTGAAAGAAAAATACAGGTATTAGGAACCTACTCAAACATCAAGACAACCGTTGCCAGTTTATCAATGCACCTACAAATGCATTTATAGTGAAAAACTTGTGTTAAAAAGAGTAAAAATCCAATTCTGCTACTTGAAATCAGAACCTTGGGAAAAACAGGCCCCAATGCTCCTGACAGGCCAGCTGAGTAATCTGTGAATATGGGATTTGCTGTAGCTCATCAAAGCTGGTATAATCCTGCCAAACTAAGTACATGAATAGGAAAAGCTTTCTTATTGGAATCCTTTATCTGCACTACATTCTGTCTAGAAGGAATTACCAACTTCTTGTTCATGCTTCCCTAGAACTACTTTCACTTGTTTAAAAACTAGTAAGTTACTGTAAACACATTACTGCAAGATAACTGCTATTTTCCTATGTTTCAGTGAACACTTTATCCTAAACCCTTGCTCTCAACAGGACAAGGGACCAGAACTCCCTGAATTTACCTTCCCATGCAGCTTACATAGTCCTGTTATGTTAGAATAAACTCACAGTCGTATTGCTGATGTGAACAGCTGTTACTGAAGCCATAAAAGTGGCTTTTGATTTCAGGAACCATAAGCAGTTTCCAGGTACTTTGTGAAACCACTTCAGAATCTCTGTCCGCTTTAGCATTACAAAAGCTTCAGAAACAGACTGGAGACAGAGCCACCGATCTTTGGAAGAGTTTCCTCCGAAGAGGACTGAGGCTCAGAGAAAGCAGTGTAGCAATACTGACCCTACCTATGCTGTACCATTTCAGAGAGGCCCGCCGTCTCCATAGATGTCGATACAGCACCTTTCATGAACACTTAAAACCCCTATAAGAGAAAAAAAATACTATTTCCTTCCATATCTTTTTCCCTTTCCATGTCTTTCGGTACTGCAAATCAATTATTTTGTCCTCCGTACTGATGGAAGAGGTCTGCCCTGTTTCTGGAGCTGTTTGTGTTCCAACAACACAAAATGCCACGTGGTGCCACTGGAAACCAGTTTTGCTCAAACTCGAAGAAACAAATACAACAATTTGTAGGCTAGTTTGGGGAAATATTGCAGCTTCGCAGTTTAACCATACCTTGCCTTTTGCTTTTCATACGACTTAATATGATTGTACCAGCGGAGAGCATGGAACAAGTCTGCAGGCGGCGGGGCAGCGATCGCTTCGAAGACTGCTATGTCAGCCTGCGAAGGCACGTACCTGCGGAGAACAAGCCAAATTAACTCCCTTGCTCGGGACACGCAGGAACACGTGGAGCAGCGGCGGCCGCCGAGCAGCGCCACCGTGCAGCGGCCGGGGTGACTCAGGGCCCTCCCGCGTCCCCACCGCTTGCCTCCACCAGGCCCAACTCACCTACCCCTCACCCCGGCAACCCCCGCCGCCTCTCACCCCTCGATGTAGCTCTTGTCGGCGAGGAAGTCATTCAGGACGCGGAGGCCCGCGGCGGACTTCAGATCCCCGAAGCCCATGGCGGCGGCGCACGTCCCACACGCTGCGCCCGCCCCGACCGCCACCGCTGCGGGAAAAGGCCTCGAAGCGCCTGCGCCAGCCTTATATAGCTCCGGTATCCCTCCGCGACAGTGCGCGTAAGTTTATTCCTCCGCGAGAGAGAGCCGTGAGATAGCCCCTCACGGGTCGGCTGCTGCAGTGCAGCGGACGGGACGCCAGAGGTGCGGGAAGGCGTCGAAGTAATAAAAGTGAGGCTGACTATAAACCCTAGGGAGGTTTGCGGCGTTACACGGGTTTTGTAACATTGTACTGTCGCCACACCCCGCCTTGCTGGCACAGCGGAAGTTGCCGGAGTTGGGCGAAGAAAGAGACGGAAGGGGACGGAAATTGCCGAGTGAAGGACAGTGCGTGTAACGGTGGCCGAAAAGGCTATGGGCTAGCGGCGGAAATTGCCCGTGTCATCGTTCGCACATAGCTTGCCGGAAATACCCGAAGCGGTTTGCTCCGGAGGTTGCCGACTGCGGACCGCCCTCTCCGGAGATTGCCGAAGAAGGGTCCGGAGATAGCCGAAGGAGGCTGAGGGCAGCGGCGGAAAGGCCCGAGGCCTCCGCCACAGAGGCCGAGGCGGAGCGCAGCCGTCCCCCGGCGCCGCCGCCTGTCCCGCGCCAGGTAACGGCGCTGCCGCTGCGGGCGGGCTGGGCGGGCGCGGGTGCCGCTGCTCCGGNCGCTGTCGTCGGCCGTGCCCTCGGCCCCGGGGACGGCGACACCGGGCCCGCCGCCGCCGAGCTGTGCCGTCCGGGCCGTGAGGGAGCGGGGCCGGGGCGGGCGTTCCGCTGCAGGCGGAGAGGCCGCTTGGTGACATTCCTATGTGTGATGTATAGATTGTTAGAGAATCGTATCTTGCGTTTGAAGGTGGTAACTCACTCTCCCATAACTGTACATATAGGTTTGCATACGTGCTCCTTTGCAACTGGTGTAGAAGTTTTTACTCTGCCTGCTTAAAATTTGCTAGCAAACATTTGAACTGATAACAACAGTGCTGTTTTCTCTCTTACCAAAGCACCATGCTTCGACTACTTGCTGTCCCCAGGACCTTAGCTGGGGTCACCCAGTCTTCCAGAATATGTGGTAAGTGTCTGGAGTTTATATCTGGGTCTCTGGTGATAAATGAACGTGCAGTTCATTTATCGCAGGGCACATATGCATACTCGGTTTGCAGGCTAAGGGATTCTGTGTTGCACTGTTGGTAGAATTGGGATTCTATCAACACTCTACAACTAAAGTCAGGAGTGGGGGGTCTGAAGGTTTCCATTTACCTGTAAGTGAAAGTTGTTTTTGTTTTCTTTTTCCATGTCCTTCAGGGCGTACAACTGCAACAGCAGCCAGCAACCAAATAGAGGTGTTTGTGGATGGCCATCCTGTATTGGTGAGCCCTGGAACCACAGTACTGCAGGTGTGGGGAATGACATTCTCAATTTCCTGGGACTTCCCATCTCACTTCTTGGCAGCATGTTCTGTTCCATACAGCAAAAAGCCTCCTGCCTTTACATTATTTCTTGCAATTCTTTAGGGGTGGTTTAACTGACTGTGATGCAATTTCAGAAATCCTTGGGAGAATTCAGTGTTTGAAAAAGAAAAATATGCCATGGTTGCTTGAAAGAAGATGTATGTAGCATCAGTCCCAGCTGCAAAGCTTTATGCAATGCCATAACAGGCTTTGATAAATTCTGGTTGAACTTCTGTCTCTGAACACCATGTGACCTTGTAGTCTTTCAGAACCTGTACATTTTGTATGTTATTACAGTGTGTCTTGGGTGAATGAGGGATTGTCTCCTTTTATTTATTAGTTGTTAGGATTCAGAGTGCTCATCCTTAGCTGCTTTTATAATTCTTGGTGTCGGAAGAAAGGGAACCTGGATCTCCTAGCCTGTACTGTGCATTGATACTTTTCAGGCTAAAATTTCAAGTAAGATTTTTTAAGAAGCCATTAAATGAAGATGTGGTATAATGAGTTAGAACATTAAAATACACAATTTATTTCAAGATATAGGTCTTGTTCCTTAGATACAAGTTACTAATTTATTTAGGCATTAGAATGTCCCCAGCAGGAACCTAGTGTAAATTTTTCTTAAATGCTATTTTTAAATTAGGTTTTCAGTTTATCTAATGTGGTTCTTTTTGGTAGAAATTGTCAGAAAAACTAGATCTTGTTAGAGTTTTTTTATTAAATTTGGTGGTATTTCTGCTGGCAGGCATAACTATAGTGCTGTAGCATAGATTCCATGAGCTGTGGGGGTTTTATGCAGGAAAGGCTGTCTTTATCTGTTCTCTGGAAATCTGTTGGCTCTGTCCTCCTGTCTCTTCTGTCATGTTGTCTTTGAGTTTGGGGTCTGCTGAAATTGAAGAATGACTGTACTGGAGTACCTTTATCCAGAATTATTAAAAATCATTATGCTTGTGGTGCTCTTTTTATGTTTTCAATTTTTATTTTGATGCACTTTTCTGTAAAGAGTGTATCTGTTCTTAAAAAAGTTATTTGTATTGCTAGTGCCCTGTTGCAAAGAATTCTCTCTATTTTTCGAGGAAAGAATGAAAGAGAGGTCAGTTTTAATTTCCTCAATCACTTACAAAGGTTACAAAAACTATATTTGTAATTGATATCCTGACATTTTTTTTGCTTCATCACAATTTTTTATTTATGGTCACTTCTTAGGATGAAAGGTCAAGTGCACTCTATTCTTGAGCACTGACAGTGTTACTCTTTGAAAAGCTGCATAGTATTTTCTGAGGTGGAACTGAAAAGTCTAACTGAGATTTAATTAATTTTCCTTTGTTTCTCGTTTTTTTATAGGCCTGTGAAAAGGCTGGAGTTCAGATACCTCGTTTTTGTTACCATGATCGTCTCTCTGTTGCTGGAAACTGTAGGATGTGTCTCGTGGAAATAGAGAAAGCTCCAAAGGTATTGTTTGTGTTTCATAGGAATTGCAATATGGAATATGCAATATGGAATTCAGTAGGAATTTTTTGCTGTGCTTGGGCCTAGTTTAAATATTGTAAATAATTGTTGTCATTTGGCTGCTCAAAGCAGTTTTTCTCAGCTCCCCACTGGACTGCAGTGATTGCCTATGAGTCAGAGTCAGTTCTCAGGTTAATATGGACTATCTTGCTCTTGGACATGAGCATTTGATAGCTGTATGTTTGCTGTTAGATGCATTTTATGCTTTGTAGTTCAAGTTTCAGCCACATGTTTTCAGTTGATACTACATAAATAATAAACTTCAGATACTGTATGAATTTAGCTGTAGGATTAGTACCTGCAGGTTCATTCTAAGTAAAGTTTGCAGTTAGTTAGTATTTTTATTTTAATGCATTGATATCTGTTGTGAAATAGTTGATTTCAGGAGTGAACACTGTCTTCAGCAGTACTAAGAAATCTATGCACACTGTTTTGGGGTTCAGTCTTGGATTACACATTTATACTCACACATAAATTTTTTTAGCTCACCCCAACTTCAATTCCATAGTTTGAGCTTTGTGTCTCTGGATATGTTGGGTTATCACTAAAAGTCATGATGTGATTGAAAAGTAAGAGGGATTTGTTTACAGAGCAGTAGTTTTTGTTAATCTTGTGGTAATCTTGAGAAGGATTTTATTCCAAGACTTTATACAGACTTTGTGCAAATAAATGTCTTGTAAACAATTCATTCTGAATTTCAGTTCTAGGGGTTTTCGAGATGTCTGCTGAAGTTCTTTGATTTGCATTGTATCTATTACAACTGACATTCTTAATGCTGTTACTGCTTGAATTGGGACTGGAAATTGTAGAACTTTTAACTTTAAATAAATCGTAACTAATTTAACCATTTTATATAGCAGATTATTAATAAATATGGCTTCTAGTGACTTTGTCCGTTAAACTCCCTTTTTTTCCCTTGCAGTCCTCTTAATTTCTATTTATTTATAACAGATAACTATGTTAGAATTGGCAGGGGAGGAGGTAAGGGTTTGTGTCCATGCTAAGAAGAAATATGTTGTGTTCATGCTTGCTTTTTATGGTGATTGCAGCCAGTTGCTGCTTGTGCCATGCCAGTTATGAAGGGCTGGAATATACTGACAAACTCTGAGAAGTCCAGGAAAGCAAGGTACCTTTCTTTTAGCCTCCTTTGGCTTAGAAGTTTTACTGTCTGCTAAATGATGTTAAGTTGACATTAACTTCATTCTTTGAACCTAACAGAGAGGGTGTAATGGAGTTTCTGCTGGCAAATCACCCATTGGACTGTCCTATCTGTGATCAGGGTGGAGAATGTGATCTACAGGTACAACATCCAATTAAATTATATACTTCTGCATAGTGCTTTTATCTTAGGTGGAATTGTGCTTTCCAGCAGGCTGGATATGTGTGTGTTCTGTTGTCTGTTGTAGGACCAGTCAATGATGTTTGGCAGTGATAGGAGCAGATTTAGAGAGAGCAAACGTGCTGTGGAGGACAAGAATATTGGCCCGTTAGTCAAAACCATCATGACTCGGTGTATACAGTGCACTCGATGCATCAGGTAAAGTCCTTTACTTTCACTGAGGAGAGTACTAAGCAGGCGTATTTGCGTCAGTTTGTTTCTAGTGTAAGAAACCCCATGAGGGGTAGTCAGTTTTTTAAAAAAATATTTTCTGATTGTACTTAAAAATTTTATTTCTGTTAGTGACTGATAGCTGGTTTCCTGGAGCTACCAGGCAGGAAATAGAGAAAGATGGCCAATGCATGAAAGTGAAATCAGAGTTCTGCAGGGCAGAACTTGTCCCATGGTGTTGGTGCCAGAATGGATATGTGACTTCCTCAGCCACAGCTGTAAGATTTATTTATTTTTGATAGTCTCTGGTAGCTATATTTATGCCGTTCTGTAGCCCTGAGATGCTGTACTGGCCAACTCGAGCCAGATGGAAAAGAATACAAAGTACCCAACTAGTTCTAGGAAGAACTTGTTAGTTAGGACTAATCTTGGACTCTGTTTGTGTAATACAGTGAGTATTGAACTGCTGTGTTTTTTTTATATAACTTCCCGTAGTTTTTGTAGCCCTTTCTGAATGAAATTCTGCAGATGGTCCTGTATGTGGTGGCGCTGACTAATACATCTAAACAGTTGTTTTCTTCTTTCAGGTGTATGAACTAATGTTTTATCTTAAGAAAATGAGATGAGGGCTGAAAAATGTTCTGTGTTGCAGTTGTACATGCCAGACGTGTTTCTCCTTCTTTGTGCACCTACCAGGTTTGCTAGTGAGGTTGCAGGGGTAGATGACTTGGGAACAACCGGAAGAGGAAATGATATGCAAGTTGGTACTTATGTTGAGAAAATGTTTATGTCTGAGTTATCAGGAAATATTATTGACATCTGCCCAGTTGGTGCTCTTACCTCCAAGCCATATGCCTTTACTGCACGCCCATGGGAGACAAGGTAGGTGTCTTAACTCATACTGAAGACACAGCTTTCTCTGTTTGTCATACAGTTTATCTTAGAATATGTCCATCTGTGATACCAAGATTTACTCTGATTTTTATTTTCTGAGTTTTTGTTGCAGACTTTTCCACAGACTGAATCTAACACAAATTTTGTTACTTACAGCGTCTTTAAGAAAAGGAAGAATGCTACAGCTTGTAGACTGTTCTTCCCTTATTTTTACCCTAAAATGTTTTGGACTTGTAGATTGTACTGATTGCTTAGTAAAAGATGCGTAGAAAGGAAAATACAAATTCACTAACTCACTAATTGTTGAGGATATTATTTAAAATATGTTGTGAAACTAAGCTGCTCACAGCAGATCGCTGTGTGATTTTCTTAAGTAGTTTTTTAACCCTAAACAAGACCTGAAACACATTTAGGAGACAGAATCACAGAACGTTAAGGATTGGAGTGGACCTTGAAGATCATGTAGTCACGACCACCCCTGCCATGGGCAGGGACACCTCTCACCAGATCAGGTTGCTCAAGACTTTATCCAACCTAGCCTCGAATATAGGAACATGCTGGTTTGACCATCCCAAGGATATTCAAAATGCCCAAGAGCTGTTGTAATTAGTGGAGGAGCAGGGGAAGGCGAGGAAGGTGTCTCCCCACAGATGGGCCCTCCGGGAAGGTGGAGGGTGTAGTTACCAACCGCGTCCTCTGGAAGGCTCCCAAAGCACAGAGCCGGCAGCGGTGCTGTGTGCAAGCACCGGATCAGTCCCTCCACCAGCAATTTCATCCTATCATAAACCAGCCAGTGGCACACTGTGACAGAATTATATCCTTAACCCACCTTCAAGAGATGATAAACAGCAAACAAGGAACACATCCAGACAGCAAGGTGTTACATAACACAGCTCTGAGAACATGTGCAGCAACTCTGAGACCAGCACCTCCTTACAACAAATGAGTTTTCACATGCTTTCAATGAGTGCTTACAACAAATTTGTTTTCACATGCTCTGGTCAGATCTGTTGTTACCTCAACTTTTCATGCCCCACAGTGGATGCTTTAAAAAACTGTTGTGATTTAACTCAGCAGGCAGCTAAATACCACATAGCCAGTTGTTCATTTCAGCCCCCTGTGGGGCATAGGAGAGAAAACTGGGGGGGAAAAATGTAAAATTTGTGGGCTGAAATAAAGACAGTTTAATAGGACAGAAGAAGAAAATTACAATAATGATAAAAGAATTAGAATGTACAAAGCAAGTGATGCACACTGCAATTGCCCAGCCAGTCCCTGAGCAGCAGCCCCCAGCCAGCTTTCCCCCTCATTCACATGCTGAGCTTGCTGCTGTGTGGTGCAGAACATCCCTTTGGCCCATTGGGGTCAGCTGTCCTGCCTGTGTCCCTCCAGCTTCTCATGCCCCCCAACCTCCTTGCTGGTGGGACTGGGTGAGAAGCTGAAAAGTCCTTGATGTGGTATAAATGTTGCTTAGCAACAAGTAGAACATCCCTGTGTTTTCACACTATTCTCACCCTAAATCCAAAATACATCTCTATACCAGTTACTAGGAAGAAAATTGTCTCTATTCAGGCCAAAAATAGGACACTTTGCCTCTTATATATGAAAGACTGCAAGTGGTTTATTTGTTCTTCTAAACAGGAAGGTAGAGTCAATTGATGTTCTTGATGCAGTTGGAAGCAACATTGTAGTGAGCACAAGAACTGGAGAAGTGATGAGAATTTTGCCAAGGCTGCATGAAGATATCAATGAGGAATGGATATCTGACAAAACCAGGTGTGTGGATGTGCTTATACCCACATGCGTTTATGCATGCATTAAAAGCACAGTTTGCAAAACCAGAAGTGTGCACAGTAGCACCAACTTTGGTATTCAGCTGTTAGCATTGTAAAGCTACTGTGAAGAAGAATAATTGTAAAATACATTTTTTTAATTCTATAATTGAAGTTGCTGAGTTTTCTAATGTTCTGAATTTTGTAACATTTTTTCACAGTAACTTTTATTTCTATTACTGATTGTTTGTGAGTTTCTGAGAAGGGAAAGTTAAACTTTCAGGGGAAATATTTCTTGGTTTTCTCTTTTCTAAAAGCCTGCAATTAGAAAACTCACAGAATTATATACAATTATCTTTGTCTTTGCTCTTTTATAATATTCTTGGTGTTCACTTAGGTTTGCTTATGATGGTCTGAAGCGTCAGAGACTTACTCAGCCAATGATCAAAAATGAGAAAGGAGTATTTGTTTATGCCTCATGGGAGGATGTATTAGCTCGTGTTGCTGGTGTGGTAAGAACAATTTTCAATATAAGTAGTCTACAATTAATTTCTAAAGCTGGATGTATGACACATATTAATATCAAATTAGTTATATTAAAAAGGCTTTTTTCTATAAGGTTAGAGGGGAACATTTGACTTCTAATCCATTGTGTTTCCACTTAAATTTCTTATTTTGATTAATATTTCCTGTTTCATGGATTGGACCTTTTAAAGAACTTTTCCTTATAAGGATTTCATTTGGAGCATTGGGAGAGAAATTACTTTTATTTAAATAGAAGAGTAAACTGTTTGTTCAGAAATTTAGAAGGAAGCAATTTTCCCGAATACTGAAGACATCTTTAAATTTATTTAAACTCTGTTATCACCACTTTTGCCATCAAAGACATTAAATGGGTATTACTTATATCTGAATTTTGCTTTCTTCAGTGCTTTCTCTCTGTGGTGATTGATTCTGCAGCTCAAATGAAGTGCTGCATGACTGCTCTGGATTTTGATTAAAAATTTTATGTGGGTGAAGTAGAATTGAATAACTGTAATTGAACTTTCCTCAAGGATGTTTTTGCCCATGGTACAGTAGCAGGGTTTGTTACATAAGCTGTTTCTTCTCGGATAATACCTTTGAGTTAAGTTCACTACCAGAGCTTGTGTTACGGAAGTTTGTATTCTGTCTGCACTGTAGCTTCGTTAAAATAAAAGCGTCCACCAACCTTCCTCTCTCACCACACCAAATGAGAATTAGCTACATCTGGGTGATAACACAAGTGGGAGAGACCTGCATAGAATACAGAGAGCTCTTCTTTGCTTATCATGAGTTCTGAAGGAGCTGGAGTTGCTGCCTGGGAGGAATCAGACACTACTGATACCTCTGTGCTACTCCAGGCCAGCGGTAGCAGTGCTGGCTTTGGCACACCCTAATATAACAAATACTTACCTGGGCTAAATGAGAATTTATTTCAGCGGTTTCTTTTGTTTATGTTTATGCTTCCTTTCTCTCCAGCTCCAGGCAGTGAAAGGTAAGGAAATAGCAGCAGTTGTAGGAGGCCTGGTGGATGCAGAAGCACTAATAGCTCTGAAAGACCTACTGAATAGAGTGAATTGTGATACGCTCTGCACTGAAGAGATCTTTCCTACTGCTGGAGCTGGGTAAGAGGACAGGCAATATCTGTCTGTAATTATATGTAAGTATGTTAATAAACTTTCCAGTCTGCAGATCATCTCACAGCAATATTCTGAAACTAGCAGGAATGACAATTGCTGATGCATTAGCAGGATTTACTTGAATTTACAGTACCCACATATAGAGAGTATTTATGGATTGTGAGTTGATTCGTAGTCTCTACTCCAGCAAGGGTTGCACACTTACGCCATGTCATACTGAATGTACGGCTGCTGCAGATTAACAGTCAGTCACTGAAAGCCAGCTACACTCTGTTGTGAGCTGGATAAGTTAGTCTATTTCTATTTGTGGTGTGAAAACTTTAGTACAGTTATGATTAGTAATTTGGATTGAGAAATTTCTTCTTTGTCTTTCTTTTCCTGAGATGAAAAAGTATTTTGAGCATTTATGATCTTTACCATAGATTTATTCCTTCCCTCTACTGAATTCTCATTCTCTTTCTTACATCTCTTTGTTACAGCACAGATTTACGCTCTAACTACCTGCTGAATACCAAGATTGCTGGGGTGGAGGAGGCAGATGTCCTCCTTCTGGTTGGCACCAATCCACGCTTTGAGGCACCGCTTTTTAATGCTAGAATTCGAAAGAGGTTCGTATTCCTTGGTGGTGAATAAGCATGTGAATCCATCTGGATTTGATACAGTGCTCAGTTGGAGCTGCAGGCAGTAACTTGAGAGCATTCATTCAGATGGGATCATTGGATTTAGTTCACCTTTTAGTAAAGGGAATGGTGATTTATGTGTGGAAAAAGGGTAGTACCCTGTAGTGTAGAGCTACTTCATTCTCACTTTGACATTTTACATTAAGTTCATCCACTCAGACATTTATTCCTTTGTTACATTACACAGACACCTCAGATTTTCTGTTTTATAGAAGTCTACTAAAGCATATTCCTTAAAGATTTATTTTCAGCATCAGTTTATTGCTTTTCGTATTGTAACGAATCAGATGTGCTGAGTTTAGAAGCAGTCATTCCAGTTTAACATTTTCTTTGCCAAGTAATGTGGCTTTCCCAAACTTTTGAACATAGCTAATTCAATTTTAATAAGATATGTTAGTATGAGGTAAATGAGGTCTATAAAAACCCTGTCCTTAATGCTGGGATCTTTGAAAATACATGATTTTAAACAGTAATGGCATTGAAATTTTGAAAGGAGAAAATGCAGTGAGACTTCTGAATGTATATTTTCATGTATTTTTATAAGTCTGTGCCATGAGAAGCTGCAAAAAAGAAAAAATTTCTAACCAGCTAAATTTTTCTGTGTTTATCTAAGAAATAAGTGGATTTCTAAAACTGAATTGGCAGAAGCTTGGGGGGAGGAGGGAATTGAGTTACGAACTTGTCATGTAAGGTGTGTTGCTGTACTGTTTCTGGAATATATCTAGAGAAATAATCCTTCTAAAAAACCTAGAGGCTTGCTTAACAGTCAGAATAAAGCTAAACTGCATCTTACCAAAACAATGAAAGCCATTTAAATTCCTTTGCAATCCTTTTTTAAGTTACTGCTGAAGTTATAGTTAGTGGCTTTGGTTGGGTAAAACTCTATATTTCTTTAATTTTTATAAAATGTTTGTTTTATTTCAGCTGGCTTCACAATGACTTGCAAGTGGCCCTTGTTGGCTCTCCTGTGAATTTGACCTACACGTATGAACATCTGGGAGAGTCCCCACAGATACTTCAGGACATTGCTTCTGGCAAACATGCTTTCTCCAAGGTACACAGAACTTAAGAGTGTGACTGTTAAATTCCACAGGTATTGAGTAATAATCTGAATTCCTCAGAGACAGATTTGAAGAAAAGTACCATCTTGTAGATGGGATTATTTGCTTTTAATCAAATGCAGAGATGAAGTAATGATTCGTGTGCACCAAGTATATATAAACTGTGTAATATATTCAGGTGTGTAAAACTTTGCAGTGCAGGAAACTCCTTGGATATTTCTTGACATAAAACAGACTGTTCCAGGCACTGCTGTTTCCACTTAAATGTGTGGTAATCAAGCATACAGTTGTGTACTGACAAGGTAGTTTCCTGCTTACAGCAGTTTCTCTTGGCTTTATCTCTAAATGAAACCGTAGGTTTGCATGGAAGACTTATGGAGAAATTTGGGGATTTATTACATTATCTGTACCGAGAATTGACTTTGTAGCTGTGGAATGAATTTCTGATTCTTGGCTTGCACAGGTCCTTGACCATGCCAAAAAGCCAATGGTGGTGGTGGGCAGTGCAGCCCTGCAGCGCGGTGACGGAGCTGCCATCCATGCTGCTGTTTCCACCATTGCACAGAATGCCAGGGCCAGGAGCAGTGCTGGTGCTGATTGGAAAGTCATGAACATCCTGCACAGGTTTGCTTTAAAACTTTTTTAGGAGCAGCTTGCTTGCACATTGGGCTACACAGGTTACCACAATGTATGTGTACAGATTGCTTTGTATGCACACAAGCAGCTTATTGGGTTAAAACCTGTAGGGAATTTAAAAACCAGAAATACAAGCTAGCAAAAACTTCTTAATAAAAATGGGTTCCTTGACCTGGCTCTCCATGAGTTTTTATTAATTTATGATATTCAAGTGTAGAATTTAAGGTTTTGATTTAGACACAGAATACAAGAGGGCTTAATAACATCTACCACAGTGCTCAGTAGGATGCACAGCAGACCAGTGTCACTTGCTAAATGACTGCATTTTATCTGGAGGAAGACAAACAAAATGGCAAGAGTATTTAAATAATCTGGTTTCTTTGATTGTTTTTTTTTTTAATACTCCTTTTACTGTGCAGCTTCTCAACTGAATAGTTCATAGAAATGCTTCAAAGATTTTCATTTAAGAGCTTTTGATCTGAGCTATTCAGTTTGTCAGGATATTACTCCTTTTAATAGACAAACTTCTCTTTGGACAGTCCTTCACCACTCCCTTTATAAAATTCTGACTGTCAAATTGACCATCTCTGTAAAGGAAAAATTATTTCACCAAATGTAATGGTTCTCAATTCTGGAGACTCAAAAAATTTCCTCTGCCAAAAGCAGCTTCATTGATGTAAAAATAGTATAGTTAGATCAGGGCTTGGTCCTCTGAAGGAAACTCTTAATATAACATTCTGCTGCTGAAACTGAAATATTTAGTACCAAAATAACGATGAGTTAAAGAACACTCATGATACAAGTGTGGTTTGGCAGTCTTTCATATTGACTTCCATACTTAGAGTGCACCATCCGTTCTACCTTAAGTGTAAAAAGCAATCTAACTTATTGAAACCCTTATGTCTGACTGTGTCAGACAAAATGAGTTACATCGGAAGACCTGTACTCTAGAGAGAATCTTTTTTCTTTTAAATAAGACTGGCACCTGATTATGGAGGATTATGCAAAACTGTTGCTTTGGAAAAGGAAGACTGCCAGAAAATGGGAATTATTATTTCATTCTTTTAAAAGTATTTTTATGTGTGAATAAATGAATAGTGATGAAATAGTGGTCTTAAGTCTTTGATGATTTCAAGTAGCTGATGGCCCCAGTCTTTCATCTTCCACGTGAGTGCCCTAAATTAAAGCCCTGATGAGTTCCATTCATAGCTGAAATGTCATCTGGGGCATCAAGCTTCACCAGTGAGCTGCCTGCCACTAGGTCTTGACTTTCAGTGTCTGCCTTTATTTTTGCTATCCCAGCTTACATAGGTGAGATTCCCTGTGAAAACTTTTAATGGTGTCAGGTTGTCAAAATGCAAAACTGACTTGATACTCTGTCAAAAATTTCAGCTGCCTTTGAGCTTCATGTTTGTCTTGTTACTATTAGGAACCTCTTTACATCCCTTCAAAATATTTAGTCAGAAAAAGAAGTTAGGTCTGTTCTGATGGGAGAGGGAGAATTCTGAAATTACTTAAAGTCATGATGTATTTGTTCCTACAGGGTTGCAAGCCAAGTCGCTGCTTTGGACCTGGGTTTCAAACCAGGAGTAGAGGCAATTAGGAAAAATCTTCCCAAAGTGTTGTATCTCTTGGGAGCAGATTCGGGTTGTATAACACGTCAAGACTTGACAAAGGACTGTTTTATCATCTATCAAGGTAATTAGTAGATGTAAATTAAGAAATGTTGCTATCTTTATAGTTGGAGAAAAAGCATAAACAGTGGCATAAAGCCCTTTGAGGAATTTTAGCCTTTGTTTTCTGCCAGGAAGGGGAACTTCTAACACATAACTGAGATACTGGTTACCTATTTCTTAGGTAAAGATGGGAAACTGTTGATGAGTAATAAGGGAATATAAATCAGTATAGGACGTCTGAAACGTTGCTTCAGACCTGGCAGACAAAACAGCATTAGTTTCCAGCTGTTCTACCATACCAAAACATGATCTTATCTTAATCTAAGAATCCTTGTTCCAAGAACCTCCCAGATCTGAGTGACTGTAGAGACTGAAGTACCATTTACTCCTGGTTGTAGTCCATTCATTCTCCCCAGAGTATTAGCCAAGTAAGACTGCAGAGCAGCCAGCCTCATGGGCTTCAGATTACTGGCTAAGCAAAACTTAGAAAATTCCTTTTTTCTGGGAACACAGAATTTCTGTCTTAGTAAAGCATTTCTGTTTATTTTGACTTACTCATGGTTGTCTACTGTTTCCTCTTTCCATGTATTTAGGGCATCATGGGGATGTGGGAGCTCCCATGGCTGATATTATTCTCCCAGGAGCAGCATATACAGAGAAAGCAGCCACGTATGTGAATACTGAAGGTCGGGCCCAGCAGACAAGAGTAGCAGTAACACCTCCTGGGATGGCAAGGGAAGACTGGAAAATTATTAGAGCTGTCTCTGAGGTACTGTTTCTGTTAAAAGTTGCTTTTAATAAAAGTATACTGAGAGGTTAAGTTCCTTTTTCTAAACATTTTCCAATGTAAAAAAAGGTAGATTATCAGGGAAACACATGGTTTTAAGAAGTAATGTTCTGTATTGAATCCTGTGTTAATTCTGTGAGTTAAATCATATTGTTTCCCTTTTTAGGATAGCTCTAATGTTGCAGTTGCTGTATGCTGTTGGAATGCATAATGGGTGAAGCTTTGCAAATTTTGCAGGTCTTTGTGAAGTGCTTTAGAGGAAGCTGGTGGGAGCATGCAGTTTCTTGCTTTTTGGAAAGAAAACAGCATAGGCTGTGAGACCAGGATCTGGTATCATTAGATGAGGTCAAATATGTGCTCACTACTCAGAGGGAACAAGATGCATTGATAATTGCATCAACTTTTATCTCATTTGCTGGTAACCTAAGGGAACTGCAAGTATGGAAGGAGAAAAGTACTTCCTTTCTTTTTATCCTTTGTATAACAAACAGGACCGCCTGTTTTTTAACATGGGGAAGTGTTGGCTATGTAGGCATCAGAGGTCCAACAAAACACTGACTTTGCTTCAGTTTGTGCATTCTAACTGCCTGTGTTTTCAGGAGTGTAGACTTTTCCTCATTTTACTTTAGGGATGTTAATGGATTGGTAATCTAAACCACTATGAGTTAAATCCCTGGACTTGATGGCATTTCTTTCTGTGAATCTCTTAGTTGGCTGGTTTGACCTTGCCTTATGAGAATCTTGATCAAATACGGAAGCGTTTAGAAGAAGTATCACCCAATCTGGTTCGATATGATGATGTGGAAGAAGCGAACTACTTCATCCAGGCAAATGAATTGGCAAAGGTAAGCAAAACTGAAGCATCTTGGCATGATCTAGTGCTGTTATGCAGCATAATGCTTTTTTGAAAAATCTTCATATGTAGTACGAGAAGCTTTTTTTGACGTACACTGAATGCATCGCATGCAGAATCCACTAAACAAATGCTTTGGTAACAAGCTCCTATCATACAGGTGACTTTCTTTTCCTTTCCTATCACAGTTAGCGAAGCAACAGCTTCTTGCTGATCCTCTTGTTCCACCTCAGCTCACAATAAAAGACTTTTATATGACAGGTATGTATAGTGTGGTCTTTCCATTCTGAAATCAGAACATTTTACTTAGGTTTACAGTAAGGTTCTTATGATTAATTTAAAGCTTTCCACTAAGATACATAGATTTGAGTCTTTTGAAGAAACAAAATTCTTCAGGAAAATTATTTGGAATTTACATAAAGCACAGACTGTATTTTCAACTAAGTGATTTTATTTATCCTCTTTGTATTCAGTCTTGTACTAAATTTATTTTGTCTTGTGTCTGTGCATTGACATGTTTGGATTTTTTTTACAGATTCCATCAGTAGAGCATCCCAGACAATGGCCAAGTGTGTGAAAGCTGTTGTTGAAGGTGCCCATGCAGTAGAAGAGCCATCCATCTGCTAGAGACTTACCAGACTGCCACCACCTTCTTCTAGGCTTTTGTTGCAGTTAACTGCTGTGACTGATACATTTTTTTCAAAATCTATTTGACAGGCTGTTGAATATTTTTTTTCTTCCTCCATTCATATTTTCATCACTTCAAATAGCCCCATCTTACTGTAGGACTGTTGTTGTGTCTGAGGGAACATGCAGCACTCAACTTACTGTACCCAGAGGCAGGGTACATAGTGATTGTATACAAATAAATTATAAATACCAAGCCACCCATTACCTGTGTAATTCATGTAGCTCATGCTTCTTCCATGAAAAGAATTCAGTAAGCAACTCAGTAAATCTCGATTTTCTAGGAAGAGGTTTACATGGCAAAAATACTAGATTGTAACTTCCTTCCAGAGTATCCAGGTATGTTAATATTAAACCCTGTTGAGAATGTGAACATGCTATTTTTGTAATGTAGTTTTAAAGCAAGTTGTCCTTCATACCTGGTTTATGCCAATGTTCAGAACTCTCTCTGTTCTGGATACTTGTATGTTTCTTCATTTAGTTTCAGTCGAGACTACTCTTAGAGGAAATACAAATAATTTGGATGTTGTGGGAAAAAAAAGCAGCCTTCACACAGCTTCCTCCTACTGAACTGCTTTAAAAATTAGCTAAAAGACTAAAAGCCTTTATACTAGTTCATATACAGAAAAAAAATCTCAGAATAGTTTCTCTGTGCATTGATCTTTATATAGCAACGTGGGGGAAGGGGTTGTGTGTGGTATTTTTTGGTTGGGTGGTTGAGAGTTTTTTATGCTTTAGAATAACTTCAGAATAGTGACTCTCTTCTCTGTATTGTGCTGGTTAATGTAAATTTGGAAGAAGGATAACTTCCTTTTCAACTGGCTACTAAAGTTCAGTGTAACTGTTCCAGGAATTGTGAAAATGGGAACAGTATCATCAAGCCGTCATTTCCAACTGTATTGTTAATTTTGCATGAGGAAAAGCTACACTTTTCAGTGTAGAATAATACTGACTGTATGGGGGTACTGCTGTAGAAGTCTTAGTTTCATAAAATTACTTTTTTCTTCTTCTTAAAATTTTTCAGTAACAAACACGTTACTTCTTTAAAAATTCTTCTCCTTTTGCCCAGGAAGAAGACTCTTCCTGGTTATCCTGGTATATCAGTGTCCTCACACGAGCCAAGTCTTAAATGTTGGCCATGGTTTTACTCAGCCTGCCATCTCCAGTTACCAACAGGAACAGGGTCAGTTCTCATGGTGGTACAGAAAAGGGTAACTGTTCATTTTATTCAGATACTTCTATGTGTGTTAGTGAGGCAGCAAGGGAGACTGCAGTCTGGTTTTAATGTGGCAGTTCACAGGAGCAAGTACACCATGAAACCTTCCTCCTGTCCTTGTGAAATGTTACTTCTTTAGGAGGAACAGGGGTTTATTGGCACATAGCTAAAGAAAAATATGCGTGACATATGCCAAAATGTTTAGGAAGAAAGGGTGTAGCTGAATCCTGTATTCAGAAAAACATTTGGTTCTCAGGCTCCTTCTTTTTTTCAGCCCCCCCCTGCCCCCGCCCCCATGTTGTACAAACACTGAGGAGTAACTTCAGCTGTGCAACAAGTCAGTTATCACTTCAGAATTTATAAAAGTTCAAAAACTTTAGATTTCTTTTCCTTAAATGTTGTACCATTACTTTGGGAGCTCTGGCATGCTTTTTTGGTTTTTGGCAGCTCTACATGCTTCAATTAGTATGTATAGTAGATTCTTGTTTCTGTTCAAAAACTGTCCAGCCTTTATCAAGAAAGGCAAGAAGGGGAAGAAGTACATGTGGTGCTCTCTGTCCTGTTTCTACTCTCTTTCCCACCTAACTAGTCAAGTACAGAATTTTTCAGCCAAACTTGGTAATAGCAGCAAGGCTCTCTACGAATTTGACTGTTGGAAACTAGATAGGAAAGAGAAATCTAAATTAGCATTCTTACCCACTGAGTTTAGAGCGTCCTGACACCTTATCTCTTCTGTTTGCTCTGGTGGGATGGACAGTTGGTGCACATGAGGACTTTTACCCAGCTAGTGACAAAAGCATAATAGGGATCTGCAAAGGCAGGGAAGGGACATAGGCTGGGCAAAATATTGGAACAAAAATTACAGAAACAGGGCTATTCACACAACTTACCTCTGTTTATTTAAGAGAAAAAGTTTACAGTTAGTGCTACTACTTGCTGGTCTTGAAGCTGCAACCTCAGGTTAGAGAATTATGAAAAAGTGGCGATGAAGAGCTGGGATGGTGGGAGATAAACACGCTCTGAGTATTGTTCCTGGTGGTTAGGGTATGGGCTGACCAGCCAGGTGATAACACTGCCTGAGCCGTCAGTGTGCTGATGCAGATCACTCCACATGCAAGGCTGGTGGGTGCCTAGCGCAGCCCCGGTGGAGGTGCAATTCCTGCAATTCCCCGAGTGCAGCCCTGGTTCCACCTGGTGGCCAACTGGCAGAACTTCTCAGCGGGCGCATCGCCAGTTACCTTCAGGTGCAGTAACCTTCATCTCACCTGCTCCTGTGCACTCCTGCCTGTACAGCCTGCCAACTGGGGAGAGATGGATGGGGTTGGTCACTAAGTGTCCTCCTCTCTGAGCACAGCCCGGTGTAAACAAGGCTCTTCGTGCAAACTATTAACCCCAAACATGACTTAGATTAAACCTTGCCTTTTTGTAGTCTTGTCTTCATCAGGTGGATGTGGGGAGTAGAGAAGGCAAAGCGTATGTTAATTCAATGTTAATTAAAACCATACTATGCAGTTACACTTTCAAGCAAGTTTAGGCCAGGTGCATTTAAATTAAAGAGAAACTATAACTGCAGGCAGATTTAAGCATCTAAGTCTAAAGCTGTGATACCAAACCAAACCAAACAAAAACCAGCCAAACAAAAAATCCCAAAAATCAAAACCCAAACCCTGTTCAATAGCCACCTTACTGAAAGCACCAGCATCCCATGGGTGCATCTCTGTAGTTCCAAAGGGACAGTGCTTAAAACCCTGGGCAGTATAGTGAGCTGCTTCAATAAAAAGAAACCTAACAGAATTCAAGTCAAACGGGCATGTCCTCAGCAAGACTCTGAAATGTCCAGCAAAATTAGGCCAGTCATAAAAATAGCTGGAACTGACTTATTTTTTAATGTATTTTGAAGCATAGCTCAAGGCAGAAAAGAAGGTGTCTGTAGCATTTCCCCAAGAAGTACAAGATTTTGAATCAGTGCCTCTTCTGAGGCTGATAATATTCTTGCAAGACAGTCTGCTACATGCTTGATTGGGGGATGTGCTGTATTTTAATGTTGAAACCAACAGAAAAATAGCTCAGGGTCATAGCTCTAAAGGAAAAGCAGGGTGGCAGACAGGCATCAGCCTTAATCCAAAGGGGAAAGGTAATACAACTTCATCTCTGTCCCCACAACCCTGCTTCTCATAAAATACTCCAAACAGTGGCTAAGCCAAAACATCCTCTCCCAAAACAAGACAGTCTCTTAATAAGTTGTTGTGCTTTGAATGTGCTGTAAGATGAAAGCACCTTTCGTGCTGAAGGGTTGGAAGATGACTCTTTCAAGGCACTGACAGGACAAGCAGAGAAAGTGCTGAGAAGCAAATGGATAGAAGAGGACTTCATGGTGACTACCAACAAAGTAATTAGTAAATGGGGAATTCTGGAAAGCAGCTAAAAGCTAAGGACTTTCCTAACAACTGCAGTAAGCTTTTCAAAAGGAGCACAAGAACCCCACAAAACATCAAATGCGTAAGTTCTCCCAGAATTACCTGAGAAGTTTTAAAATTCCTATTTAAAAACAACAAAAAACCCCAAAGCCAAACACACCATTTTCAATTTATTAATAGATGTTAACAGATTATTATTATTATTATTCATAAAATGCCAAATGGGCACAAGTACCTTTGTGAACAAAACATGGAAGTTTACAGAGAGTCACAAGGAAAACTTAGTTCAGAAATGAACACCAAATCCTTCACTGTGTGTGTGGGTTTATACAAGTCATGGTCCTTTCTGTTGTGTGGTTTTATCCAAAAGACACTTTACAGTAACACATAGTAGTTGATGGAATGATGTCAGCAAAGTGTCCAAAAGTACCCAGGTTACTCCAACTCTCCATACCTCAGCACCACAGAAAAATGGCACAGAGAGACATAAATAACATATATAAAGCCTTGTAATTAAAACAAAATGAGTGATTCCACAATCAGCAAAGCCTGCTATGCTAAACACTGTTAGTAATTGTGCCTTCCTCCAGCTACATGTACACATCTATTCACAGTGCCTAACACCGAGAAGCCTATTGAGATTTAGAGGCATAAGAGGTAGTAGAGACATCTCCTCATTCAGCCAATGCTGAATTTGGAATATAATTAACTAATATTTCAAAGAAATAGGGTTTTTTTCTTCTTGTCATCATCTGTACACCTGTGTTTATGTTTGAAATGGATCAGAGATGACAACCATGTATCAAAAAGAAACATACTAAGAGCAAAAAACTTTGTGTATAACAACTTTCAAAATCCACTGGAATCCCACGACCGTAGACATTAATTAAGCCTTATGCTTTGATGTTAGCTCAGCTCCAACTATTATAGGAAAATCCTGTCCTGCATGCCCTTTATTTCTCAATTATCCATCACAGGATATTCCACACCTTTGTTGAAAGCTACTCTCAGAAGTCTTAAGAGACCATTGATTTGGTCCAGAGTGGGAACTCTCATCTTTCCAACTTGCAGTGGTGACCAAGACCCTCTGAACCCGAATGTAAATCAATAACTGGACTATAGCAGAGAGGACTGGTGACAGTGTGGAGCTTCTTAACCACTACAATTACAGTTAATGTCAACAGACAGAAGCAGATAGTAAAAATACAATAGTATACTTCGAATTAACAGAAGGCTTCCCAGTAAAATGGGATGGTATTGGAGCATTTTGCTGGGACAGCTTATTCCATTCATTTGTCCTCTATTTAAAGAGGTCTCCACAGATGCCAAATGTACTCTGGACAACCTTCCCACAATTAACAGTCTTATGTTTTGTCTTTGCTGAGCTTTAGGAAGACAATACCATTTATTTAATGCAGATTAAAATACACATTGATAATGAAGAACAGATTAGTGAAGTCTTAGTTAATTACTACTTTCAGAACAGTTCACTATCAATTAATTATATTATCATGTAATAGCTAGCATACATCTGCTCCCAATTGGTTAAATACTTCTGCAGCTATACTCCTAATGAAACCCACAGCAAAATTCCCATCGCTGAAAAAAGCTTTAATGAAGCTAAGACTCAGGAAAACAAGGCTAGTCATGTGGCTTTACTAGCATTTGGGGCTTTAAACAAAGTAAAGCAAAGTTACTCTGGTGTACATATGGCTTGTCCTATAGTTTCAGCTGTGCTATCTGCCACACAGGAGTGCACTAAAGCACGGGTTTGAAGGAGTTTAGCAGCTGAATGAAGAAGCTCAATTTATGCCATAACTTGGGTATATTTCCTAGAGAAAAATACTCAGGTTGTAGAGAGTCTTTTTAACATAAGAACTCTGCGGTTTGGAAAAGTGGCAAAAAGCATGCTGGTTAACAAATACATATAACTGCAGCAGAGTAACTGAAACCCAGACACGCAAGAGACAACCATTGCTATAAAATTTCCATGTTAAAGAATTGCTGAAAAATAAGAATAAGCATTTTTCAGTAATACTAATATGCTGGGATTTAATGGTTAGCTTTACCCCAGAACTTGCCACTATTACACAAACTAATACCACATCACAGCTGCTCAAGATATTGCTTAGAAGAATGTATCATAACTTTGGGTTTAATTTCTCACCCTCTTCAGTCTTTAAATGCCTAAAGACAAGATCTTCTATACAAATGTGGCTCTTCAGATATATAAATCTTGAATTAACATCTATACACTTAGAGTTGTTCTTCCCCTTCACAACACTCACCTGCATTTTAAATAAATTTCTAATCCCTTTTGCAAGCATTTGAAGACATAGGAACTGTTTCCTCCGTATGTGTCTTTCAAGAAATAATACCAAGATGCTGACATTGTAACACTATTTGTGGAGAAGCTGAGAGTTTTCATCACATGCACAGAGTCTAAGTCATGCTCCAGAAATTCTTGAGGTCTGCACTTGGGGTGCGTACGACCTTGGGAGAGAGTCAAGGTTCATCTCTTGATGCAGCCTCCTCTAGTAACTGGTGTACAACCTAAAGCACCTATTTCATTGCTTTATTAGACTCACAAAACTTATTCACTGCGTCACTGCCCTCTGTCTCACTACTAACACAAGTGAGACACATCAGCACAGAATGCCTCATTAGCCAGAACCCGTCATTTACAGAACATTAATGTTCTCTGACCACTCTGTGCTCAAGCATACAATAAGTTTACTGGATGGAGCAGTTGGTCCAGGGATGAGGCCAATTTAATTCGGGGCAGACAGACCCATTCTGAAGAAATAGAAGTTCCAGAATACAATTCTGAATGTTGTTCAGGGGACCTTTCGTGCTTTGGGTTTACACATGGTCCTTGTACTGAAGTTTCAGAGTCCAATTTGTTCTCCAGTGTAATTTCAAAGCACTGCTCTACCCATCAAAATAATGTATGTCCCACCCTAGGAGTCTTGTCCATAAAGATAAGCAAATCTTTCTTAAAAAATAATTTCATTCTACATTACTAAAGCTAGCAGACTGTTCCTTTATGTTGTTACCGTGTAACATTTTATTTTCAGCAAAACAATTAAAATAATATTTGCATCTCTTAGTAAGTTAGTGAAAAGCAAATTACTCTCAGGTAAATAAAGTTTTGTTAAATAAATTTACCTATCCATAAAGCAAACATTTTAATTTCTCTGCTGAATGATTATACAATAGTCCATACAACCAAGATCTGGCAAATTTCTCCTCTTTACTGTCTCCTCCTTAAAAAGATTGAATTTTCTTTTTGTACAAGATACTAAGAGTATTCCATTTCAAGTTTTCCTATTCCAAACTTCCAGATTCAAAATGTTTCTCCTTTTGCTTGGCATTAAGCTTCTGGCTTCACAATTAAAACATATCAAAGAGATCTTAGGATGTCACCAAAATGTGTAATGCTGCCATGATGCATGTTTAAATTTACGCAGGCAAGTAAAATGATTAAAGTCAGTATCTGCAAAGTCAAACACATAAGCCAACCAAAAGGTTTTATATTGTTTCTGTGCTCAGCTTCTGAAGTGCATTCATAGCCATTTCTCTAAAATGTTGAATCATCTGCATCCCATTTAAAAAATACAGTTCCAAGATACTAAGTGTGCTGTACAAATATTCTCAAGAGTACCACAGGGAGATGCAGCATAGATTAGTTGTTTATGGTGTGTCTCTCCTCCTAAAACACAAAAAACATCCTAGGCCAATGAAGAGAATTTGAACTGCAGTTGACTTATACTGAATTAAGTTGAACGTAGAAATTCTCTTGTTTAACACAATGGTTGATACAAGAAATCACTTTGTACAGAAACTTGAATTTGGTACTCTAGCAAAATCCTACCAACTTGGTAAGAGTTTTATGCAAAGAATTACCGTGATCCTTCAAGCACTTCTGAATTAGTAAGTGTTAGTAAGGCCTGCAAGCATTTGCAAAACTGGGGTCTGAGAATTTGGCCCTCTATCTATTTAGAATAAAAGAAAAGGAAATACTAGTTTATGCTGCATTTGTTGAATTCCTAAATCAATTAAGATAATTTATTTCCAATATTTCAAAGGGTTTGCGGTTTTTCAATCATCCTACACCTGACCAACATTTGTAATCCCTGTCATTCCTGTAATGAATTTTAGGTATAGGATATAAAAGGAATTTTTGTTGAAACAGCTTACAAAAAGAATAATCATACTTCATGCTCCGAAGCATACAATAATGACTGGTAAAATTATGAAGGATACTAATTATTGCATGACTTCTATACAAAATACAAATTCTTTTGAAATACAATATAGGAGCAACATATTTGGGTTTTTTTTGTTGTTTTCTAACATCAGCAGAACTATGCATTTAACAGATTAATAACTGAAAAACAACAACAAAAAAATCAAATCAAACAGAAAAACACCTCCCATGCAATAATTCCATTGAACGCAACACTCTGGATTATTAAAAATGAGCTAAGTAGACTAAGCATAATCTAAAAACTCTCTGCTAAAAAAAACCAGTTTGACACAAAGACCAGCTGACTTTTAATTACATTTTAATTAAAACCTATTTATCTAAATGAAAAACCCACTATGAACACACGAACTATGCTCACCGTGCAGGGTGGGCGAACTCAAAGTATGTTTTGAAATGTGGATGTACCTAAAAGACGGGATTTTTTTTTTTTTCTTAAGATTACAAGAACTGAACTAAACCAATATATTTCAGCTTTGGCAGGGGAGAAGAAGAGGTTGATAATATGCTATGTAATTCAGCACCTTCATCCATATGACCTTAGTCTGACTGCAGTTCAATTAGTCTATACCACCTGAATAATTTTTACAATGGAAAAAACACAATGTATAGCTCATTAGTTTCCTAATTATTTCCTCTTCCTTCGGGACAAATAAAAAGGCATCTTTGCAGTTCATCTCTAAATAGGGCTGTGCATAATACTACTTTAAGAAACATTGTCACAGATCTGCTGAATACAGTCATCAGTGTCTTCACCTATAGATACACCACAGCATCTGACATTGTTTTGACAGCATTTAACGTATTTTTTACAATCTAATAAAAGAATCTGCAACAAAGAAAAATGCTATTAATTTATATTACAAGACACTGTGGTATGAATTTATAGCATTTCTCAACTCTGTAAGTAAGTTAGGAATAATATTCATAAATATAAAGAACAAAGCCCCCAAATCAAAACAGTAACTTGAAAAGAATCGAAACAGATTTTTAGAAGGCTGCAAAGTGCTTTGAAAACATCAAAACCAAAACTCAACTGTTGTCCCCAAATTTCTTGCTATGAGTTCTGTTTTTTCACATCCCATCCTGAAGGGCAGACAATGCTAAATTTATGACAGCACAATTTCTCAGATATCTATCATAGGTTCCTCTCACTCGCATTAAATCCCCCATTGTTTCTCTACATAGCCTACTTTAAAAATAAATAAAAAAGTAAAAATTCTAAAAATACGGTTTTTTCCTACCTGTATATTCAATTTTATTTACAATGCCTTGAGAGTGAGAAAAACGTTACGGTACAGTTACACCAAACTATCCGACATCAATCTCAGCTGTTTACTAAGACTACGAATACAAAAAAAAAGTTACACGAACTTTCACAATTACACACTAATTTTTAGAACCATCACACAATGACAAAAAAGTTATCAACTTTATAAATACAGAAAAAAATTACATAGTTTTAAGTACAACGAAGTTACTAAAAATATATTTTTTACCGTACCTCTTTTAATTTTTTTTCCCAGAGAGTTGATCTTTACAGCTTATTAAAAAAAAAAAAAATTCTTCAGCCACGAGCCTTTATATTTTATTTTTATTTAAAATAAAAAGTCACACAAATGATAAAATATTTTGTTTTGGCCATTTGGCTCCCTCCTCCAAATTGACACTTTATAAAAACGTTCTGTACTTTTTTCCCCCCTCCCTCTCTCCCTCTCTACTACCTCCAAGATGGTAGGAAAGTTGTTGTTTTGGAGGGCAGAGGAGCCGCTCTCTGATGTTATGTCCTCTCGGTGCCTGTAGTGGTGCTATAGGAGGCTGCTGGCTCTCTTCTTGAGCAGCCCCAGCAGCCCTGCCTTCTTTGCTGGAGAATATATTCAGGGATTCCCCTTAATAATCACCTACCCTCTGAGCACTTTGTAGTTTTAAAATAATAAAAGAGCCCCCAAAGCTTCCTCCCCACAAAAAGCAGGATCTTCTCAGAGACAGGGGGGCAGCAGCTCCTCAGCACAGAGCCCGAGCACATTCCCAGTCCCTCTGCTGGGGAGGAAACTCTGATCTGTCAGCCCAACAGAGGGAAAGGGGGGAGAGGAGAGAGAGGAGGGAAAAAAAAGCAGCTGGAAAGGTAAGCCAGGCCCGGCCTGCATCCCCGGGCTCGCGTAGCGCGGCAGGCGGTGCGGAGGGTGCAGGGCGGGCGGGGAGGCGGGCTACGCGAGGCCGCGGATCGGCCGGAGCAGCGTAGGCCGCAGTAGGGGGTGCGGGGAGCCAGGGGGGTTTTTGAAGCTTTCGGGCGCCGAGAGGAGCGCCGGAGGGGGGTGAGACGGCCGCCGGG
>VZSE01006401.1:1899795-1940056 GCA_013398275.1 Promerops cafer
CCACCGCCGCCGCCGCCCACCCCCCGCCCGCGGCCGTGGGGACGGTGCCGGCGGGGCGGGGGCACCTCGGAATGCGGCCGTAGGTTCCCCCCCGCCCGTCCCGTACCCCCTTTCCCCACGTCGGTGACCCCCTTTGGCCGGGCCGGCGGCGGGTGGATTCGCCGCACAACTTTTTGGGAGGGAGTGGGGGGGTGGTTTTGGGGGTGCGGGGAAGCCCTCGGAGTGTCCCCCCCCCCCGCCCCCTAAGCTGCCGGCACGTGGGGCCCCGGGCCGGCCCCCGGAGCAGGGAATGAGGGGCAGGGGCGAGGGGCTGCCCTGGCTACACCTTCGCTCTCCGGCACATGCCGGGGCCGGCGGCTGCCTGAGCCCTGCCGGGGCCGGGCCGGGGTCCCTCGGCCGCCCCACTGTCCCAGGACCCGTTAGCGGGACAGGAACCACAGCCCACTGGCATCTCAGCGCCAGGGCAGGGACGGCCTCAGTAGCCCATACACGGAAAGGGCCGTGTCTGGCCCCCTCTCATGTCCTAGTGGTCACCCAAACCGCCCTGTGGGCTGGTGTTCCGCTGGGCTGGGGGGTCTGTGTGAGGTGCTGTTGCCCCCCAGGACTGAAAATGAAAGGATCCTTTTTTTCAGGGAAAAGAACGTCTGGTAGTTGTGAAGTGAGTGCACTGGAAGACCCACCAACGTGCTTCACCCCGCACAGGTGAAATAGCTCTGGTTTCTAATGTGGGAGGTGGCACATTTTGGTCAGATATTCCTTAATGTGTCTTTTAGGTCAAAATGAGAATGGTTTTGTGCAAGTAACCTCAAATGAATTTTGGAAGTGACAGTGATGCTCACCTTAAAGCCTTATATTATACCATCTGATTAAAATACATAGAGTTAGTTTTAACTTATTTATTTTAAAGGCCTTTCAGTTTTTGAGGATTGGGAGACTTAAAAATAAAATTGACAAAATTAGGGCAATGCACCGTTCCCCTGTAGACAGGTGCCCTGCCTTAAGGGCTCACCTGTACTGGCAGTGTTTCATGCTCAGTCCATACCCACCAGGTACCACTGCTGATGGCCGAACTGGAGCGCTTGTGTTTTGTATGAAGCTGTCACAACCTGGTGACATTCAGCCTTTTGCATGAATTGCTTATAATATATACAAAGATCAGACAAGTTTTATTAATTGTAAAGCTAAGTTATTTACAGAACGCAACGCAAAAGTTGCGTACTGGGGGTTATTTTGATGTTCAGTATTTTTGTGATGAGTGAATGAATTTGTGTGTAGGGCCTGGTCCTACAGAACTGCGTATACCATGTTTTCATGGTATGGTAAATCATCAGGAGGTACAAATTTACTGTAAGACCACACTGAAACTCCAACAGCTGATACCTGATGAAAGACTCTTCTATGAGGAGCTCTATTGGTTTATTTATTGAATATTCCTACTGAAGGAAGAATGATACTGTATTGTGAGAAAATAAGCTTATTTGTCTTTGTAGTATTGGGACTAAAAATAAGACAAAAGTATTTTGTTCAACCTCATATGGAAGGGCAGGTTATCTGTTATTTAAGTAAATAAAAGACTTGGACTTTTTTTTTCCCCCAAGTTCAGGTGCAAGGGGTGTTGTGGTATGTTTAATCTCTGCTTTATCTCAGGCTATTGGTATTGCTTTTGGTATTTTGAGATAATGTTTTTTAAGTACATTTCTGCCATGTTGCAATGTCCTAAATGGTCCATTTGTTGCTGTATGTGAAGGCCACCTCTTTGCAGCCCGGCTCATCCTGGCAAAACCCAGGCCTGTTTATAAATACATTGAAGTAACAGTGCGTGACAACCTCCCTGTGAGGATGTGATAGCAGGACTGGGGCCTGGAGACCTTCTGCTCAAGTAGAGAAATCCTTGTTCAAAAGACTTTCAAGATAGAGAGCCCGTCTTGAACCTTGGGTCAGGAATAGCCATGTTTAGGAAATTACTTTTTTGAAATCTGTGGGAATGTACTCTTGGCAGTAGTTAACAAATTTTCCTACATAAGTTCTCTTTTTCTTTAGAAACCCTCTGAAGTTTCTAAAATTCATAGAGTCTTAAATGTTTGTTGTTTTTTAGGGTTTGGGATATCTTTGTCAGGTTTTCTCTAAGGTACTGTGAGGTACAGATGAGTGAATCAGCTGAAATGAAAATTCCTGCTTAAGTTCATTTGGTGTAGGAAAACAAAAAGAACCTGTTCAGTTTGTGAGCAGAGACTTCTTTTTTTCCTTCTCAGTTATGTTTTCTGCTCTTGATTGTAACTAGTTACAAGTCAGTAAGTTCTCTAGCTGTTGGTATTATTAAGAATAATGCTTAAGTTTAATTCTATATTTATTGTGTTATATTCTAAAACATAATCTGTTTTACCAGTGTTGCCTAAAACATTCTGCTGCTCTTCTGTTAATGTATTAGATGTCCTTATGCAATGTAAACTACCTTTTGCCAGAACTGAAGAATAAGCTTTCTAAAAAGGCAGAATGAGGGCAATATTGCTTCTTTCTTCCTAGGTAGATCTTCCTAGGTAGATATGAAAAAAAGTAGTCCAAAATACAATTCCAGATGGTAACTAAAAATACCTTGTAAGATCTTAACATGTTGAATGCCTTGATCTGTCAGGATACTTGCATGTGTGTTGCAGTACCTGCACTTCAGAGGCCTTCCTGAGTAAGGACTGTACTCTAGTTAATAAAAGTGTTCTGTACAGGAACTCTTGTAGCTGACTTTGGTTGCTTCCCAGTGTTCTCTCTCTCATTTTGAGTGCTTTTACTGACAAAAAGACTCTTGTTTCCACAATTACAGCATTCTTGGTTGGGTAGCTGAGTGTAGTAGAGAACTGAGCTGTTAAAAGACTAGAACTAAGCCAAACTTGTGGTTAGATCACAGCATAGGGACAGAAGTTACAACTTTGTGATGTTGATGTTGATCACAGTTAGATGTGGTACAGCTTCTCTTGGTAGAACAAAACATTTCAAAGAGAGGTATTAGTTGCTATGAAATAGAAAAAATGAATATTTTAGATTCATACTTAGAAGTATACTTTTTTACTAATACTGATTGAGAAGTTTTGCAATAAAATAGCTTTAAGTGCATGTCTTTTTGTCATGAATTTTATGGCTTCTGTTCATCTTGGAGTGGATGAAATTCCATGTTTCCAAACATCTTGCACTCCATGTGTTTGCTCGGTTTCAGGAAATGGGTCTGACAGTGGCAGGTACTTGTTCTTTCTTGGTCAAGAGGAAATGACAGAACTACTATTTATGTTATTTGTGCTTGTGGAGAAGCTGAGATTCTTGTAGATCCATGTTCTACTTCTGGCCCCAAGCTGATGGTTTTGGGAACATATGGAGATGATTGTACCTTGTCTGTGAGATGTCATGAACACACCAAGCAATTTAACATGAAATTTAGGCTAGTATTAGCAAATGCAAACAACACAGTAAAGACCTCTGTAGTCGTGGATTTTGTTTGGATGCAGTGTGTGAAGCTCTGAGCTCAGTCCTCTTAATTATACATCTTTTAACCACCAGCATATAATTGCCTTGCAATTTACAGTGCATTTGGGGATTCCATTGCCTAAAAGGGTCTTACGTACATTGAATGTCAAGTTCTGAGCATATGTTTAAGAATGTATCAACCCACATGATTTAAAATACTCTAATATTTTCAGCACAGCATTTGTGCAAAATTACCAATCTGAGTTTTGAGGCCCCTGGTGCTTTGGGCTTTCTATTAGTGAGTAAGCCATTAACTTCCCTGTAGACCACTCATGATGTCAGGTACCAGATTTCTGTATGACATAATGCTGGTACTGGGTATGGTTATAGTAAAGATCATCCTTGGAAGTTTGCTGCTACACTGTTTTCCAACCTCTCTGAAGGGCTGTTTAACTCTTTAGGAAGAGGGTATGTGGGGTGCAGAGTTACAACTGTGTTGTCTTCGGAGCTGATGTGTGCTGCAAGGGAGCTGACTGTGCCTGTACTGAAAAGCCAGTACTAAAAGCATTTGGGAGCTGGCTTCTTCCAGGGGACGATTGTAGGTATTGTACATTGAGAGGTGTGTACCTGTGTGTATTGAAATCTTTAATTTCTCTTTTTGCAGTCATTGTGTAAACCACCTTCAGTTGTCTTACAGACTACCAGTGGTTGCACTCAGCAGGTCAAATAGCTCTGCTGTTAAGTGCTGATGTCTCAGAGTGTGACTTTGCTCTGTGTCCTGGCTGTCTTTGCTATAAAGCCTTGCTGGGGTGCTCAGTTTGTTACTCTTCTTCACATGTCCAGATAGGACTTTAGCCAGAGGGAGGAGGTTTTCTTCCAGTCAGCTGCTCAAGAATAAAAAATGGGACAAGGGGAGAAGTGAATGTGTTATGAAGTTACAAATGTTAGTGATAACCTCATAAGAACATGAAAAAATACCCTGCTGGGTCAGATTAGCTTGGATCCAACCTAATGTTCTGTCTTGGGCAGTAGGAATAAGTGATGCTACTTAGGAAGGGCATGAAAGCCCAGACACTTTTTTTGTGCTTTTTTATCTTACTCCTTCACCATCCATATTTGTTAAATTGGTCATGCTAGGGGGTGCATCACTTATGTCCCTGCTGTCTATGAACTTCTCTATTACCTTTTTGAACCTGATGGTATTGTCTGCTTCCATAGTCTCATGTGACAGCAAGCTCTAGCAGTTCACTACCTGTGAACAGTAAAAATGAAGAAATACTTCTTTGATATGTTTTGAGTCAATCTCTTACTAACTTCATCAGGTATCCCTAGTTGGAATATTTTGTGATCTGGTATGACTGCTCTGTATTTACCTTATTCTCTACCATGATTTTTTAAACTTCAGTCATGTATTACATCATTTGGCAAGGGCACGCATTTTTGGATTCCCCTCTCTTCTTTGCCTGTTGTTTCTGACTAACTCAAAATCTTTTATTTAGAATAAGTTGTTTAAGGAAAATTTAGGTTCCTCAAGAAGCAGCTTCTGGTTTCTCATTCACAGGTTGTGGCTAAAGTTAGTTTGAGCACATGCAAGTGTAATTTTTTTTTCTTTTGAACCTTCCTACATCTTCAGTGTAGAGTATAAATGCAAAACCGAAAACAGCTCCCAGAAAGTTTTGTATTCTGATATTTTTATAATGAGGTACAGCTGCTTAAGCATTTGCTTTTTCCAGGGGAAGTCCATGTTTCCGTCATCTCTTACTGAATCCTGTGGGACAAAAATAATTTGTCCCCCACCCACTATTTAGCTGAGTGTAGTTTCAGTTCTCTTGTGTTAAGTGACGTGTGCCTATTCCATGCTTGTTCTACTTTTTAGGTAGCAGAAAAAAGCTCTGATAAGAACTCCTGTAAATTGTTAAAAATGAAACACTGCATCAGATGAAATCAGAATGAAGATATTTAAGTGTCTTCCTTATTTTTATAGATATATTTATATACACACACACTCTTCTATGGTATGCCATGGAAGTAAAAAAAAAAAAGTTCTTTTTGATTAAGTCCAGCTTCAGTCTCTGATCCTGGCAGTGCATCCACATAGTGACATGTCTTTTGGGGAGTCTGTTTAAGAATCTGCCAATAAAGATATAATTTCAAGTTTGAGAAAATTGCTGTGTTGTCTTTTTTAATATAACATTGGTTGGCTACTATGTTTATTGGCTTTCTTGTTCCTTGTACTGTAGTTGCACTAATTGATTACTGTCAGGATTTTTAACATGGTTATATTTGCATGAGCTTCTCTTAGTGTGTATATAGACCCAAAAACTCACATTCATGCTCGTTGGTTTCCCTGGGGATTATTGTCAGTATTTTTGTGGAATGTTTCATATGGCATTGTCCTTGTGCCCTGTATCTCTCAGACAAGTGAGAAGTGAAATACTGTGCCTGCCTTGATACAGTCAAGTTAAATGCAAAAATAAGACTAAATTATGAGTTAAATCCAAAAATAAGACTGTGGCCACAAGAATAAATCTAGGATTATAGTGGCTGGGAACTGTGAAGCAGTTTCTTTACAGAAGCTTAACGGAGGCACACAAGGTATGCATTTCTCACTGTTTACTTTGGAACCATCCCGAGGAACTCTTTTTCTTTGGTCTCTTGCTTGCAAACCTTCAGAAAAGAGATAGGCTGCGTTGTACAAAAGAGGAGAAAGTTAGTGATCCATCACAAACTCTGCAAAGCATGATAGTAGTAGTTTAAAAGAAGGTGATAAATAAACTAGAAGAAAATAGAGAGCAACACATGGGTCACCCCTGCTGCAAGATACACTTGGTCTTTCAAGTTTTATGTCCAGTCCAGTATGGCACCTAATCCAAACTTTGATAAACTGAGAGAGGGAGGCTCTCCAGCAAAAGGCTTTCTGTCAGCATTGTGTGTGTGAGATGCAAGTATTTAAGACTCATTTGATTACTTTTGCTGCCGTAGTAATAAAAGAGTCCATCTCTCAAACATACGGAAAACAAACACTGACCACAACTCCTGTATGGGTTGTGTTCTCATGGGATTTATGTTTATCCTTCACGTTGTTGCTGAATAATACTGAAGGGTATGTCAGTATCTGCCTGAGCCAAGGTGACTGAAAGGCATATTTGGTCCTTAACATGCTAAAGAAGAGATTGTTCCCTCTTCCCATTTTGTCTTTTTGAAGGGCGCAGTCAGCAATGAACTTTCTTGTTCTTAAGACTGATGTGTTGTGGAAAGTCATACTCCAGTGATTGGTTGATTTCAAGTATATATACATATATATATAGTGTATGTGCTTTTATGCCTTGAGAAAAGTTGGGAAGGGTGATTGGAACTGGACTGGGTGCCTGTCCTTAATGCTGTGGCTCTCTGGTGGAAGCGAAGTGGGAAGACCCTGCCTCTGGGGGTGGCTGCTTCTCTGTGTGCTTGGAAAGAGAAAATGTGTATCAAGAGGAAATACAAAGTTACCATTATTGTCAAATGATTGTTCAGGTCGCTTGCAGTAGTTACATTCTGTAGCACCTGTCTCCCTTCATATGCTCTGTATGCTGTATGTGTGCATGTACAGCTGTTACAAGAATTTTAAGTGTGTTTTTAAATCCTTTAGTACTCTTCCGTCTTTCTGCTTCTACAGCTAGATATATGCTAATGAAGGCCAGATTTATGTTGTTTACTCTGTGGGATAGGGTGTTTTGTTTTGCCTTAGTGACTTAAAATTGTTTTTCTAGATCCCCCATTGCCATAGTACTTCGTCATTTTCTCGTGGTACTTTCTTACAGCAGAAAGTAGAGGCTTGTACCTTTAGAAGAGGAAAGTACATCTTTCCTGCCAAGTCTGTATAGGCTTCCTCCTTGCAATTCTGCTCTTAGCATTTTGGGCCTTAGGAACAAGTAATTTCATTGAGGTGGTAATCTGTACATTTGTCACATGCCTCTAATTTATTACATATTTCCTGAATATCACTGCAATGAATATTCCTTTCCTTGAAAATATATGTTATAACATATGAAACTAAACTGAGTACTGAATGAATACACAGTGTTCAGAAGAGATCATTCCAGTGCTTCAAGATGACCTTTCTGAATAAAAGCTACCTTTTGCAGGTTAAGGTTAGTGTATCACAGTAGCTGCAGAATGGATGTACTGTTGATTTTTTTGAAACTACTTTGGGATGGTTTGGGGGTTTTGTTTATTCTTTTAAAAAGATGATTGCTTAAGACCTCCATAATGTTGGGAACTGAAAAAGTACCTTATGGCTGCATGGATTTGCACTGTAGGAACCTACTTTAGGGGGAAAATCACCCAGCCTCTTGCTGAATTAACATTTCAGCCCTTCTGGCATTGATGGGAGTACTGACTGGTATTAATGCCTTCATTTCCCTAAAATAAGTACAGTGAGGTAGGATAAACTTTGAAGAACCATGATGACCTCAGGAACAACTGCATATGGATGCTTGCAGAAATTATAAGCAGCTACAGGATCTGAAAGTCTGGTCATCAGAAAAGAAAGCTTTTCTTAAAAAAAAAAAGCTTTGTTGCACTGACTAGCAAAGTAATTTTGCAGAGCAAAGACAGTCTGTGGTGGTTTTGTAAACAAAGATAGCTTGAAGTAAACCCTCTGCAATCAAATGGGTTAATCATCTTTCAGCTTAATTTATGAAAGCAAGTGATCCAATCTGACACTTAACCTTTTTCAACTTGTAGCTTCTAATCACTTTCTGGTAGATGAGTGAAGTTCTGTTAAAGTGATTTAAGTGTGGTGGCAGTAGAACTTTCTTTCCTCCAGTAATTTCTTTAATGTTTTCCAAAGATCTGTGACTACTGATTAAAAACTGTTGTGCTGTTGTTTTATTGGATGCTAGCTGAACCACAGGCTTGGTGACTACATGTGCCCATTTACTTACTGTAGTAATATCTGATTTATTCTGACTGACATTGACCCTTTTGATATTTTCCTTAGACAATCTGCTTCATCTTGGTTCATCATCATTCCAGGATAGTGGTGTCCTTGGGCTCTCTCTTAACATTGACATGGTACAGAAGATTTAAAATCAGGTATTGTTTTGGGTCCTTCTTTCCGGCCAAAATGAAACACACAACCTAGATCTGAATGCAGTTTTTCTTCTCTTATGTGATTTGTCTCAATATTTTGGTTCTTTCAGCTGATGTTCACAAGGAATAGAGTCACGTGATGTATGAAGGCAAACACATACACTTCTCTGAGGTTGACAATAAGCCCTTGTGCTCATATAGCCCCAAACTGTGCAAGCAGAGGCGACTTAACGGCTACGCCTTCTGTATCAGACACGTTCTGGAGGACAAGACTGCCCCCTTCAAGCAATGTGAATATGTGGCCAAGTACAACAGCCAGCGCTGCACCAACCCCATCCCCAAGTCTGAGGACCGTAGGTGAGTCGTGGTTTCCTCTCTGCAGAGTGGGAAGTGGCTGGGACGTTTTATTTAAGTTGCTGCCTGGTTTCAGGATGAGGGAGGAACTGGCCTGAGTGAATTGTATTCCAGGATGTTCCTTTGAGTGTTTTGTTTTAAGACCAGTAAACTTTATTTTATTTTCTGTGGGAGTCAAATACTCAGCGAGAGGGCAGTAACTTAATCCCAAGTAAGTTTATGGGAGAGTTCACTGCTTTTCACAAATTCACTATAAACTGTGGATCAAACCTGCTACACGATATCAGCTGTTCTAACTCATTTGCTTTGTCACTCACAGTACATGCTCTTAGAAAGGCCTGCTATTTTAGCCAGCAGTGTCAAAAGCACACTTCCATCTGCTTTTTCAGGACAAGCAGTTGAAAATGCTTATCTTCTGGACACTTGGGGCAGTGACACATAGGGAGAAATCCAGAATTACAATTCAGTGTTGGTGATTTGGTACTGGTCTGTAGTGTTGTTTTACTGGAATAAAATAAGTATTACTTAATAACAGGTGAGCCAACTGGGAAAGTGCTGCATACTCCCTTCCATCTTTGCTTCCCTTATCTCTCTCCCCCTCCCTGCCCAAATGAAGATGCCCAGAGTGCCCAGGTATTAAATTCCTTGCAAAATATAGTCCTTGAAGTTGTTGAGAGCTGGGAATTAAAAGCAGATTTCCTGAATTGCAGCCCATACTGTAACCACAAGGGCATTCTGCCTTGCTCTTTAAGACTTCCTGAACACCAGTCTCATTGGTGCTGCTTGGGCTGAAATAGCAGAATTTGTTAATCTTGTCTGCTATCTATGCATGACTTTATTTTTCAGAGCTGTCATTGCAGGTTTTGCCAGTACCACAGTGTTTAATTAATGTGTATGTTAACTATCCGAGGCTTGTTCTCTCAGAAATGCTTTTTTAAACCTAAAATATGAACAAAATATGCAAAAAAAAAAAAATCAAGGCACTATTCACTGACCTTTCACATTATTAGCTGTCATTCAATAACCTTTTGCATTATTAGCAGTGTTCCCACTGTGCCCTACATATAACTTCCTTCTCAGCTCACAGCTCCCTCTCTTGTCTGAAACAACAGTTGGACTGTGCTCTAAATTAACTTGCACTTCACCTGCCATTTCAGCTGAGGAGACTGATGAAGTGAGAAAAAAACATGAATGTTTGTCAAAAGCTGTAGGGCAAATACTCAAATGACACAAGATGAATAACTTTAAGCTGTAATTTGACAGTCAGTGAGTTTCCTTGCTACTGTACAATTGAGGCTCTTTGGAAATAAGCTCACGGAAATGATCACAGAAATTGTTAGCACAAATGGTATGCTGTAATTTCAGATGCAAGAGCTGACTGAGAGAGTTCCTGTTTACCAGGGGTCATACTGAAAAACAATAGAAGTAATAGTACTTAATGACACTTTTTTACATCTCATATGTTCCCAAAGAATTTGTGATTTTTCTTTACACCTTGAATTGAGTTCACACTTTGTTCTTTTTGATTTTTCTCAAGTTAAAGTGAAGTGTGGTCATGACATCTGGTGTATGTTATATTAGAATAATTCAATTGCATGTTGAGTGTCACATTACAGTACTTGAAGAGGACAGCAGGTGTCTGAAAGAGAAAATAAACTTTTAATTTCAAATGAGAGGATGTGATAGTTTGAAAGAATATTTTAGAAGACTGTTTCTTGGGGCAGAGTTTAATTTTAACAATAACATTTAATGAATGCTAGTGATAAGACTGGGGCTGTTCTAAACTTTCTTTTTGGCAGGCAAACCTGTATCTGTTTCTTAGAAGACTTTTTTCACACTCCGTTCAATATAAAGATGTTTACAGTGTCTGAGTTCTTCACTCATAGCTTTTCATTTTCTGTGTACAGAATTACTGTCAGATGGTCATTTTGTCACAGTTTTAGACATGTAACTGTACATGATCAGAAGCAGGCTGTATGATGCTCTGACAGCTATCTTCTTTTATACTTTTAGAAATTGTTAAAAAAAAGTATTTCGAGAAGATGCATGCATTATATGCCAAAAGCTTTATAGTCTGTCCACAGATAATTAAGACGGATTATCACTTGACCTCAGACTAATGAGATGCTACCAGCCACAAAGATGGTTAATATGATGCCATATTATTAGATTTCTTATTAACCATTAACATTCTACAAATTAAATCTATTAATAGTGCGTGACTTTATTGCCTTATTTGAAGTCTGATTTTTCTATTCACTATCTTTTTTTTAAAAGAATATATATATGTGGGATGATACACACATGGGTTTTGTATCTTTGTTTTCTCTGAAAATCTCCTACTTCTTTCTTAACCAGATACACACAAATATAATTAAATGCAACTTGATTTCTAAATATAAGTTTACTACAATTTAGTTGGGTTAAATGCTATTTTGTCTCTAATTCTCCTCAATTAAGAGAATCTTTAAGTATTTTGTTAATATACAAGCTGCTCCCCAGTTTATTTGGATCTTCTTTTAAGTAAGTGATGGAAATTGATACCAAACTGGGGTGTACTAAGAACCAGAATGCATTTGTAGGTAGAAAACCTTTCTGTCTGAATTCTTGCCTTCCCAGTGGATGCAGGAAACTGTCCAGCTGAAGTGTTCAGAGCCCATCACATTTTGTGTGCTTCATGTCATGATAATTTTAATGGATATCAGCCCACCTTATGTGTGGACTTCATTTGACCTTACCTGCACAGAGTAAGTGCCTTTGGCGCTGAATGAGGAAGGGGGAGACACCTGTATTAGATACTTGTTGTGACACTGCCAGCTGAGCATAACTCACAGACAGGTTATAGAAGCGACGAACTGAGCCTCTAAGACAGAATTGGCTCTTGTAGGGCCAGCTTAACCCTAATGGGTTTCATGCTCAGAGCTATGTGAAAAGCACTGTGCACTTGCAGGTTCAATTCCTGTCTTCCCAGTAATCTGACTTCATGGAGCTTGAACTACTAATGCAGACTCTGCAGCACCGTGTGAAGTCAGAGCCAGTTTAGGCCAGGGCCAACTAAAAAGCCATCCTGGAATGTTCAGGATGGGGAAATGTGGGTGCATGCCCCCCTGGCTGTGTGCAGGGCTAGCAAGAGCCTGACAGGGTCAAGGCTGAAGTGGTGCTAATGAGAACTATGCCTAGCCGAAACTGCTGGTGTACAGTCTTCTTTACCCAGAGAAGACTGAACTGCTCCGGGTTTCTTCTTGCTCCAGTTAGTCCAAGGTGTAACAGCCCTGCTTATACTGGAGGACAGGGAGTTGACAGAGCCTAAAGCACAGAGCCAAGTCAGTGTGTACTGGAATCTGAATGTTGTAGTCTGGCATCCATGGGTTTGTTGTCCAGAGGAGCCAGTTGGCTCTCAGTGATGCAGTATGGTCAGCTGTAAGAGCCAAAGCTTTATTCCCTGCCATAAAAAATGATTCTGTTAGAGTTAAATGAACAAGACAAACCCTCAATAGCCTAAAACTCAGAGAATTTTAGCAAGGTTATTACCTTTCCACAGACTTATTCACCTTTTCTATTTATTTTCTTACTGTTTTTGCAATGAAAGCAGACTATGCAGTTCTACCGCCTCACATCAGCACAAGCACAGGATGACAATAGTTTAAGTTCTGAACAATGTAAGGGAAGCATTTGTGTTGAGCAAAACACTCTTTTTATTGGCATAAGAGGGAAGAGAATTCCCTTGTGTTTGTTTAGTCTGTTTATTGTTTTTTTCCTTCTGCTGCGGTAACTGTTCAAACAAAATTTTTAAAAGGGCCTAATTTTAAATATGGAAACAGTGCTTGTTGACTCTAAGGGAAGCTTTATTGAGCCCTCATTATATAATTTTATTTTTAGAAGTGTATCTCTTGGTCTGAATTTACAGTATTCCAGTGTGTTCTAATAAGGACTGCACAAGTTGTTGGCTTTTAACTTGCCTCATCTAGGTTTATTTATTACCTACAACATAATGTAATGAAGAAATTATTTAGGCGATAATAAGTAGCAGTGCTTTTCAGCCTTTTCTCATTTGTGAAACCTTAGGAGTGTGGGTCTCACAAGAAGCTGCATATATGAATTTGCTTTCTCTTTTTTCCCTTTTAAGGATCCTTTGGAGCTATTCACACATTGTTTCTTTAGAAATGGGTCGACAAGTTGAAAGTGACTAAACTGAAGTGCTAAACCTTTTTGGGGGGTTGTTTTGGGCTTTTCTGCCATTTTTTCTCCATGAAGACCAGAAATAATATAATTTTAGCCTATTTTTTCAACAAAACTTACTGTTCTCAGATTCATACTGATCAGATTCTAAAGAATACCTTCATGAGTATTTAATTATCTTGTCCATGATTACCTTGATGCAGACATCACTCTTTTCTTGTATCTTTGGTCAACTATAAGCTGTAAGTGATAGATGGGATTCTGCAAGGGCAAATTTTGATTGTTGGTGGGTTCTACAGAGGCGGGAGTGCCTGCCGGTGGCATACAGGAAAAGGATCACATCATGGTTTCTAAATTTCTGTCACATGCTGGTTCCAATCAAACAGAAGTTAATTGCTTACTTTTTAGTATGTTATCTGTGGCATAAATTGTAATTATTTTTACTTTCATGACTGATTTTCAAAGACCTTTTTCCTTTTTTTTTTTTTAATAGCATGACTTTGAAAGTTTTTCATATTAGAAGAACTTAAAATCTGTGCTTTTGGATTGTATGTATACATATTTCTGGCATTGTGTAAATGCTTTCTAGCAGCAGAGAGTTTGTTTTAAACTAGATTTTTATTGAAGAATATTCAGCTAATCCTTTGGCTTCAAAATTCATCATGTTAAACTACTACAACAGAATTTAAGTATTTATGCTACTTGTTCAGTAAATGGAAGTAGTGATCTTTCATAGCAGATAGATATCTACTGAGATGGTCCTTATAAGAAACTGCTCCTTACTACAGTGGAATTAATAATAATAATAATAATAATAATAATAATAATAATAATAATGTGTGCATTGATGAAAATGTTAACTACTTCCACTGAAAGGTTGGGCAGATGAAAGGAAGTAGTCTTCAATGTACTTTTTCTTAGGAGCTTTTGAACTGATCAGTTAATGGCTTGCATTCTTGCTGCTTTATGTATCAGACTGTCCATTTGTTTTGTTCACTTTGGATTTTGACTATTTACCGTATTAAAGAGTAAAGATTTTGAATGACTGTATGTGATTCTCCTATGAATAATGAATGAAGATTAATGAATTAAGATTAGAAATAGTCACCTGTGTAAGTTTCTTTTCCTGCTGGTTTGGGCGCACCACAGTTACCTGTTGTGAAGCAGTTGTGTACAATTCTTATAAAACCTCTTGTGCTTCAGTTTATATTTGCTTGAAATGTGTGTGTGGGTTTCTCCTAAGTGATGTCTTGTATTCAGATTTTACTTACGGGAGTTTAGTTAATAACTGACTGTTCTTACTTTTCAAAGGTACTGCAACANAAGACCTTTTTCCTTTTTTTTTTTTTAATAGCATGACTTTGAAAGTTTTTCATATTAGAAGAACTTAAAATCTGTGCTTTTGGATTGTATGTATACATATTTCTGGCATTGTGTAAATGCTTTCTAGCAGCAGAGAGTTTGTTTTAAACTAGATTTTTATTGAAGAATATTCAGCTAATCCTTTGGCTTCAAAATTCATCATGTTAAACTACTACAACAGAATTTAAGTATTTATGCTACTTGTTCAGTAAGTGGAAGTAGTGATCTTTCATAGCAGATAGATATCTACTGAGATGGTCCTTATAAGAAACTGCTCCTTACTACAGTGGAATTAATAATAATAATAATAATAATAATAATAATAATAATAATAATAATAATAATAATAATAATAATAATAATAATAATAATAATAATAATAATAATAATAATAATAATAATAATAATAATAATAATAATAATAATAATAATAATAATAATAATAATAATAATAATAATAATAATAATAATAATAATAATAATAATAATAATAATAATAATAATAATAATAATAATAATAATAATAATAATAATAATAATAATAATAATAATAATAATAATAATAATAATAATAATAATAATAATAATAATAATAATAATAATAATAATAATAATAATAATAATAATAATAATAATAATAATAATAATAATAATAATAATAATAATAATAATAATAATAATAATAATAATAATAATAATAATAATAATAATAATAATAATAATAATAATAATAATAATAATAATAATAATAATAATAATAATAATAATAATGTGTGCATTGATGAAAATGTTAACTACTTCCACTGAAAGGTTGGGCAGATGAAAGGAAGTAGTCTTCAATGTACTTTTTCTTAGGAGCTTTTGAACTGATCAGTTAATGGCTTGCATTCTTGCTGCTTTATGTATCAGACTGTCCATTTGTTTTGTTCACTTTGGATTTTGACTATTTACCGTATTAAAGAGTAAAGATTTTGAATGACTGTATGTGATTCTCCTATGAATAATGAATGAAGATTAATGAATTAAGATTAGAAATAGTCACCTGTGTAAGTTTCTTTTCCTGCTGGTTTGGGAGCACCACAGTTACCTGTTGTGAAGCAGTTGTGTACAATTCTTATAAAACCTCTTGTGCTTCAGTTTATATTTGCTTGAAATGTGTGTGTGGGTTTCTCCTAAGTGATGTCTTGTATTCAGATTTTACTTACGGGAGTTTAGTTAATAACTGACTGTTCTTACTTTTCAAAGGTACTGCAACAGCCACCTGCAGGTACTTGGCTTTATACCGAAAAAGGAGAGGAAGAAAAAGAATGATCCCATAGAGGAGGTAAAGGTCAGGCATCAGATGGATGCTATGGCCTTCAGTCTGACAGTGCCCACCCTGGCCTTGAAGATGCCCAATGGACTGGATGGGATGTCCCTCTCCCCTCCAGGGGCAAGGCTTCCTCTCCACTACTTGGAGGCAGAATTAGAAGACCCCTTTGCTTTCAATGAGGAGGATGATGACCTAAAGAAAGGGGCAACAGTGAAGAAAAAGTTGCAGAGCAAGTTGGCTCAAAACCGGCAGCGCCAGAGAGAGACAGAGATTTTAAAAGTTCGCCAAGAGCACTTTAGCCCCATTCCTGCACCTTTGCAGCAGCAGCCTCTGCAGCAGCAGCACTCCCATCTGCCACCTTCATCAGCTTCGTTAAAGCCGACAGGGCTACCGCAGGGCATAGTCTGCAAGTCACCTCAACCTCTGAACACCAGCCTACCAATGCAGGGAGTGGCACCCACCACACACACTATAGCACAAGCGCGGCAGTTGTCTAACAAGAGACCTCTGCCTCTCCTGCCACCCGCCAGGGCTCCTGTCACGGACCCGCCAAGGACTGACCGGGTCCTCATGAAAGCCACAGCCTTCTCTCCGCACTCGTCCTGCATGAGCCGGCTCCAGAGACTGGTGAAACTGTGCACTCGCAAACAGCAGCTGGACGCTGATCTGTTTCCTCACTTAGGTGAGTAGGTAATAGATGCACTGAAGCCATGTTTTTTAACCTGAAATCAAAAGACTAAAGGGGAATGTCTTCCTAGCCCTGTCCTGAATTCCTGTGCAGTCCTCACAAAATAACCCTGAGCTAGATTAGCTCTTGGCATTTTCTTTAGCCCTGTTGTCTTCGAAGGGAATGCCTGGACCCATCACAAATGGTCTATGGCATTTTGGTTGCTCATTCTTCTTAATGTTCTGTTAACGATTTGAGAAATCAAACTGAGGTGTAGAAAACATTGTTTGGATTATAGAGACCTCATGTAGAAGGTTTGCAACTCAAGTAGTAAATGTGACACTAGCTGTACCTACATGAGCAGACAAAGTTAGATTGAAACATTAGGTGTGTGATAAGTGCATGTGACATAATGAATGTAAGTAAAAGTTTGGCAACTTGGCCCATCAATCTCTGCAGATTCGATTTGTCTGATTGTGAATATAGACCTAGGCACACCTATCTGTTGTTTTATCTTCCTCACTCTCCCAAGTTACTCTTCTGCTTAGTTTTAGATTGTACATTTCTAACAAGTAAAATACTGGAAGGGAAAAGGAAACATGAGTCTGTGTGATATAAGGAGGAACACCATTTATGATGTTTAAAATAAAAAAGGACTTCAGATAAACCCAGACATTCCCTATATAATATCTTATTTAATTGCAAACATCTGTAATTTTTGCTATTTCAATTAACTTTTTCCTAATTTGCTGTTAAGATTTGCCCTTTGGTACTCATGGGATAGTTTGACTATTTGTTCAGGAGATAATTAGCATCCCATAGCATGTCTCCAAAGGAAATTGTTCTTCAGAAAACAGCTTTGATGGTCCTTTACATAGTGCAGGTCTTTAGAGGAATGGCAACTCCAGAGGCATTTCTGAGTGTCACAGACCTCAATAGCTTAGAAAGTGACCTGTGTTTTGAAAGACTGTCGAAAGATCGCTTTCCATGCTTAATGTTCTACATTCTCAAGTGATAAAGAGAATATGTTTTCCTTAAAAAGAGGCATAGTAAAAAAAAAAAAAAGAGAGTTAGACCTATACATGTATAGTTAGGCAGGTGCATAACCATGTGGATGCATTTAAAACAGTTTATATTTGGCAAAGTAAAGAAATTTACATATTAATTATGTGAGAGTGGAAAAATTATTTGTTATTTATTCGTTATAAGCCTTAATATTGAAGATTAGATATGCCAGTTCAGAGAATTTCAAGATTTCTTTTCTATATTTGAGCAGCACTAGAAGTGACTGCACAGAATCTTTCAAAATATTAAGCCAGTTTTATGTGTACCATCATCAGAGCCATGCAATTGGATATTAATGTGACTGCAGTCTTCGGTGTCAGTATAGCTGAATCTGGATTAGATTTTATTCCTTCCTTTCTGCAGTGCCAAGGAGAAGCAAAACAACTAAATTTTTTATTTTGTTTTTAAGCTTTGGGTTTAAATTTGTTATGTGTTTGTCAATTGTGGACATCTTTATGGAATGATTAAGTTGTTTTTTCATTCCTTTATAGAAAAGACAACAGGAAAAAGAAACATTTAAGTTGAAAGTATAATTCTGACATTTTATCAAATGTCTTAAGGTATCTTAATTTAGTTCAAATGTATGTCTTAAAAAATAAAACCAAAAAATACATTTTTTAGTATGCTGAAGTTCCTGAAAATTTGGGTTTCTGGTATCTGTGTTTCATGTTGGAGTGCTGGTTCTATATGATGAAGAGTTACCTGATGACTGTATTACAAGCTTATATGTGTATGTCTCTAATTCTGAAAGTGCTTGACCAAGTACTGATGCATTTCCCAGATTCAAGGCATCTGACTTCAGAATCATCTCAGATATACTTGTTTAGTTTAGTTTTAGCAAAAATGAAATGCTCCTTAACTCTGTCAATTTTCAAGGAGCAAAAAAATGAAAAAGCAAAAAATGCTAGCTTGTAAATGCAGCAATGGGGTTTTATCCCACCTGCTACAAGAAAGTGGCAAGAATTTCACTGGATGTGGGAGTGAGAGTAGGAAAAACAACAAAAGATGAAGTTCCAGATAAAATGTTCCACCTGAGAACTTACTGGCCTCTTTCTGGCTGTCCTGTTCAACAGCTGTGTGTAGGTTGACTAACTGAGGCTGCTGGAGCACACTGTAAGTTGATCATACTGCATCATCATTAAGTGAAAACATGCTGCTTGGTGAAAGTGCTGGAATGTTTGTATCTCTCCCTTTAGCTCTTTCTTTGTGCTAATATGTGCATTTGGCAGGCAATTACAGAGACTGAGCAGGGGAACATCCTGGGTAGCTGTGCATCTGTCTGTCCATGCTGCTGTGTCTTACAGTTTTTATATTCTTCTGTTTTGGCACAGAGAAAGGGTCAGATAGAAATTGGCCTATTTATATCATATAGTATTAAAATTTACCAAGTAGTCAGTTCTTCATGGCAGGGACTTCTTACCTCGTACTTGGTTATGAAAACTAGTATTTCTCTGTGGTTAAGATGGTTAGTGATTTTTCATGTACTGTTTATGGATAAAGAAGCCAGTAAGGATTTTAAAGGGAAAACTCAGTTATGACAAAAATCAGTGCATGCTATTTGCACACTGTAATGGAGCTGTTACTGTAGCTTTTCCTGTATAACTGAGAACACTGCATAATTTAATCAAACGTAATTATGCTTGCAACTATACTATACGTTCATCTTTTGTGCCAAAGGTTGCTCAGAGGCTTATATAAGGAGGATGCTCTTTTCATCTAATTTCCATGTTTTCAATTCCCTTAGGGCTGGATTGGTCTGAAGACAGTGGAGAAGAGTTGGAGGATTCAGAGCAAACCTCCCCTTACCAGGTTGCGTGGTCTATCCGAGAAAGCCTCGGCTATGAGAGACCTGAGTGAGTATGATTCTTTAGTATTCATGCTGGCCTTGAGGGACTAAATCATGTAAATGTGAGCTTCACTTCAAGTGGCGTCAGTGGAACCTAAGCACTTGTTCAAGTGTTTTGCTGAAACAAAGGATTGTTTGAACTCATTTGTTTGTAAGAGCTATGGAACAGCTTGTCGCCTTCTGTCCCAGTTTCCAGCTAACTTAGAGACCTTTGTGCAGTCTGCTATCAGAAGGATGCATCAGGAAAGGATTTAAGCTTGTTTGCCTGGATTTAATTGAGTTTAGTGGGATTTATTCATGAACTTGGGTGCTTTGATGATTGGAGGTCCTGAATTAGACTCAAACGGAGTTGCTGTTGGTTTCTTGTCTTTCCTACTGGTTGTGAATAACTTTGTCAGTAAACTTGCTACGTTTTACTCATTAATTCTTGTAATAATTATGCAGGCTATTGTTTTAATGCGCTTTTTAAAAGGCCATGGTATTTATTTTCATAATTAAGTGTTGAATAAACCTCTGTCAATACTTGTGAGTATTGGAAGGAAGTTTTGAGATCAAAAGGATAAGTGGCGCAGGAATTAGCTGCTGGTGCAGAAAGGCTTATGATGTTCTTTGTATGCTGCTAAGTCACAAATATAAACTTACAGCAGGATATGATAATATAGGTCTATTAATGTAAATTTGAAGGTGCACAGTTAAAACAAAGCATCTCAGGTGTAGTATTGTAACAAAACTGTTGTATGTTATTAACAAAGAAATTGGGGTCTCACTAGAATTTGTCGTTTCTGTAACATAACTCTCAGTCACTCGGCACCTGGATTTATTGATACTACAACTTTGCCCTATTTTTTTAGTTGTTAACTATCACACTTAGAATAATGGTGTTAATGAAACCTTGTTTTGTTGTTACATTCTGAAAATTCTGAAACTTACTAGAATTTCCTGCCATCTCTGAAAATTGTCCTCAAGGTGAACCACAAAGCTGTATCTCTGTCATCACGACACACACCAGGATGCTACATATTAAGAGCCTTCAGTGAATCAAAGCTATTAAGCAGAGTGTAGACTTCACTTTTTTAAAGTAAAGGGGTCTTTTTTATTATGAATGGCCGTCATTTTTTGGGGCATCAGCAGCTTTAGAGTGAACTTTCACAAACATTACTTCTAACTTAAAAGGCAACTTCTAAATAAAATGTTTTGGGAAAACGTGAACAGACTTTCAGACTTCGAAATCATACATAGTTTCTCACAGCTGATATATCTATTAAATAACTTCCCTTACACTCTTCTCTCTTTGACATTTGATTTGATTCTTCCATAGATCCCTATTTTTTTGTCAACTTATAAAGGTCATCTCTGTGTGTTTTGTCTTCTATTTGTCTTAACTTCCCTTGGATTCTTCCTACTCTTTTCACATAGTGAGAGAAAATAATACCTTGTCTTGACATTTTCTGTTCCATTCTAGCATTCTGTGCACCTCAGTTAAATGCTGTCTTAACTATCCATGATGGATAAATTTGGCTGCTTTTGTACTTCCATCAGCCTGCTCAGTGTTAGCTCTTCAAGAACCTTCCTAATTTTGATCATGGATAAGCATTCACTTGATGTCAGCCTTCTAAAACTTTAGTTCCTATTCTGCAAACTTCTGTAGAGGTTTTTATTACCTGAAATATTTCACTTTGACACTTCTGCACTGTGGTCTGTCTGCTGCTGAAGGTGAATTAGTTCAGGTTTTTTCTGGGGAGATTTGATGTGTCAAAATGACTCTGTCTTGTTGTTCTGGTGGTACAGACTGATGACTCCTAAAGTCAGCCAGTGACTTGTTACAGCTCTGGATTCTGGTGACTTATTTTACCAGAAAACCAATGGAGATTATTTCCCAAAACTTTTAGTTTTTGAAATCACATATCTAAACTTAGGGGATTTACTTGCTGGTTTTCACAGAAAAATTAAGGCTCTTTTTTCTCTGTTCATTTGTATCTGAGCATGTGGTCACCACCAGCTAACTGCATTCTGTCTTTTTGTTTTTGACTACATGGAAGGCAGAGGGAGGAATGCTTCTCAGAATACACTGTTGAAAGAAAGTGAACAGTTAATTTCTGCTTTACTGGACAGCTGGTTCTCAGCATTTCTGCTTGTGTGATTGTGGGGGAAACCTCTGTTGAACTTCTTGTGTGATGCTTTAGCTGCTCTTAAACTCTCAAAAATTCACCAGATTTGTTTAAAATTGATGTCTTAACAGTGTCCTGGTTTTGGCTAGGATAGTGCTCATTTTCTTCTTAGCAGCTGGCACAGTGCTGTGTTTTGGGTTCAGTAGGAGAACAACGTTGATAACGCTCTGATGGTTTGGCTGCTGCTAAGTAGTGCTAGCCCTAAGTCAAGGACTTCTCAGTTTCCCATGGTCTGCCAGAGAGGCAGAACCCATAAGGGAGCACAGCTGGGACAGCTGACCCCAGCTGGCCAAGGGGATACTCCACAGCCTAGAACATCATGGCCAGGACATAAACTGGGGGGGAGCCGATCGCTGCTTGAGGTGGGCTTGAGTATCAGTCAGTGGGTGGTGAGCAACTGTATAGGGCATCACTTGTTTTTCTTAAGATTTATTTTTCTTTTTAATTTTTTTTCATTACAATAAATAGTAGTAGTATATTTTACTTTGTTTCCATTAATAAGCTATTCTTAGCTCAACCCACAAGGTGCTTTTTTTCTGATTCCCCTCCCCATCCCACTGGTGGGAGCAGGGAGAGTGAGCATGCAGGGAGAGGGAGCATGCAGCACTGTGGTACTTAGTTTCTGGATGGGGTTAAACCATGACAATAATAAAACATTTTTTGGTTCACTTGCCTTCTGGCCTTTTAATCTGTAAAATTCATATTGTTGCAATCATCTGTGGAAACGCAGGCCAAATGTTTGCTTTTATTATTCTGTGCTTTAATTTTGAAAAATTGTGTTCCTATGCTCCCAGGATTTTGGGACGCAATGCTTCGAGGCAGGCACAAATGTTAGCGTTCAAATAGTGCAGGAGTTGGCAAGTGGGCACAGTGCAGGCTGGGTGCTGCCAGAGAAGGTTGCTGGGGTGGGAGAAATCCCTTGTGGTAGCAGCAATTTGGAGAGAAAGCAGGGGCTGTTCCCTGCTGCAGATTACTGAAGCTTCCCCCTAGATTATTTGATTACTGAGTCTGGTATCTTAGAAAGTGCTGGAAAACAAATGACTTTATAACAAAGTATTTTTTCACTTCCTACACTGAAATATAGATAAAGCAAACGTTTCAAGCCTCGAGTTTGAAAAAGGCATGTGAGTCCCTCCTCATACCAACTCACTCAAAGGATTAAATATCAACACTGTGTTGTCAAAAGTTGGATTTAATAACTCCCAATAAGTAGAATAACTAAAAGAAAGAAGGGAAGGTTCTTCAAAACGCTCTGTAAGGAGGGATTTGAAGTATAGTTGCTGGGGTGTCTCAGAATAGAGAGCATGTTCTCCTCATTCCCTGGCGGTGCCTGGCTGCTCACCCTTTTGCTCTTCCTTTCTGCTGCTTCGTGCTGTCTTTGTTTTCTTCATGAACACTCAGCAATAATCCCCCTGATGTTTCCACATGACAGTCTGAAAGGGAAGGGTAGGGAGAAAGGATTTTTGAATTATCAAATGGCCTGTGTGCACTTTCAGAAATCTTTGTAAAAATGAAATGCCACACGTTAAGTTGAACTTCAGAAGTTCTATATGCAGCTTAGGAGAATAAACTAAATAGAATTTGGCAAACTTGTTTATGAAAGAACAGCAATAAAAGTATCTTTCATTTTCATGCCGACTGAAGAAAAAAGGTTTTATTTTGATATTTTTACGTTGCTTTGAACATATAAATGTTTTGGCTAATCTTACTGGCCTGGGAACAAAGTTCTGAACAGGCTTTTAGAAACTGGCTTTTAGAAATTTTGGCTCAAAATAAGCCCTTGCCCACTGCAGGCATAATTTCTTTCTATACCTTTGATATATGTCTTCATCTATTTTTAAAAAAGATCTCATAAACTGAAGATCAAAAATATTTTAGTGTACAATGACATTTTTTCTGACACTTTCAATGCGAGAGAAGTAAAAAGTCTCAAATATAAAGAAATGTACATTAAAAAACACTTTTTCCACATGAAACTTCTTTCCCCTAAGGAATACTTTTGTTATTCTTAAAGTTAGTTTTTAACCATATTTAAAATTAAATGAATAACTTTGTTTAAAAGTCTTGGCCCAGAGCAGTAAGGAAGTATCTAAGATATCAAACCTACCAATAAATATATATGCTATCCATGTTTTCCTCTTTTAGTAATACATTGGAAAAGGAAAAATCTACATTAAATAGCCCACAGTCAATTTTTTCTAAACAGGTAGTTTTCCCCAGTAAGCATTCTTTCCTAAGAGATCTTAAAAGTGTATTTTCTTTTCATTTTCAACCATTACATATGTTAAATATTTTTAACGTCTGTATTCACTGCTAAGCATATAATTGTAATTTATGCTTCTAGAAAATAAGCTGTAATCTGTTTTAACAGACAAAATACATAGTACGGTTGACTTTACATGAAACTTAACAAAAACATGCATTTGTGTCAAAGGCAGTGTTTGCTGCTGCGGAGTTTTTGTGGAACGCCTTAGTGGAGATGATTGCAGTCTCTTCCATTTGGCCTGTGTGTAAATAGAGTCAGAGTTTCCAGAAAAGAAAGTAGGTCTTCACCATATTGCCTTTCAGGGACAGATCTGCTGTCTGCGTTTCTGGATCTTACTTTATTTAGTAAATATCATGGCTGGTATTTCACATCTCTTGCATCTCAATGGTGGCCTCCTTTGCTGTGCGCAGGTTTGGGTGTCAGCTCATTCAGTCCCATGGGCTCTGAGCATTGCCAGCTTTTGATTTGCTTCATTTGTTTGGAGTTCTCATTTCTCCCCTGCCCTTTCTTTGTGTTACAGATAGGAAAGTTGGCAAAAAGTTTCTCAGTTCTATAAGAAAAAAATTAGAGGAAAAACTGAACAGAGTCTGCTTAGATTCAGCATGTGTATTTTGTTGCTCCATCAACAAAAAACTCCTGAAAACTAGTGCTTGTTGTGGAGCTTCACGGACCTTGTTGTTTTAACAAGTTCCAGTGATGATTTTCTGTTTCATGACTTTTACTTCATTTAACTGAATGTGTTGACATGGTTTGATGCTCTTGTTGATATGTGCCTGGACATTCAGAGAGCCAAGATAAATGGAGAAGGGCTTTCACCCAGTCATTGCTTAGCCCTGGTCTGATCTTTCCCTCAGTATCTTTAAGTTAAATGTGAATTTCTTCTCTACTATTGTACTGTAACACAACTGCAACTCTGCAGCAAGGGGAAATCAGTATCAGCTGTTAGCTGTGTTAAGTGTGTATTTTGGTTTAAAAAGGAATACACTGCCTGGCAGAGTAAAAGGAATGGGAAGAAGTCAGCAGTTTAGGTACTTGTCAGAATTTGACCATCTTCTCCAGCATGATCATTCCTCAATAAATTTCTACTACACAACTCCCTACCCTTGTCTTCTCCATTAATTGCACTTTGATTTAAGCATTGGTCTCATTTGCTGAGCCATTTACAGTAAATAAAGGTTAACAGTATAGATTTCTTTTTTAACAGCAGGCATAAAAATGTGTCAGACTTGATGATAAATTGATGTAATCGCTAATAATGACATACTAAGAAGGGCAAATACCTTCAGAATTTAAAAGGGATCCTGCTCTTGCTATTTCTCAAGTAACGCTGCCTGATTTCAGCGTTTGGATGTTTGTGTGGCTAGAAGATGGATGCCAACTTAACAGTTCTATTGCAATGACAAATTAGCTTAGTGGGGGAAAAAAGTAGTATCTTAAAGCATATTTGTTTTTATTTTCCCTTCTTCAGGTCCGATGATGACAATGCAGATGACAGGAGTTCCAGGGTGACCAGACTTTGCACTTACTTTCAGCAGAAATACAAGCACCTCTGCCGCCTGGAGCGGGCAGAATCTCGCCAGAAGAAATGCCGGCACACGCTCCGGAAAGCCTTGCTGCAGGCGGCCAGCAGAGAGCCGGAGCGCGCGGGGCAGCTCTTACAGGAACTGCGGAGAGCTGCGTGTGCTTGTACCAGGTTAGACCTGCCCCGTGACTGCAGGAGCCTGGGCTGGGCCAGGGTGGAGATGGGCTGAGCATCCAGCAGCTGAAATGATGAGCTCTGAAATCGGTGGTCATGCACAAGGCAGAAAAAACATGACACATAAATGCCTGTCAGTGGAGTAAAATAAATGTGGCATGCAGAGTTTTCCATGAAGAACAGGCCTTCTCCAGCTTTATGTTTTAAAATGTGGATGGTTTGTTCAGCAGTTTCTGGGCCCAGATATCCGGTCCTTTACTGTGCCAGTAGAGGGTGTGTGGTCTGGTCTGTAGTTCACTGCTTCAATTCAGATTTTGTTTTTCAGACAGCTTTTTTGAAAAGTCTGTGCCTCCTCTTAATTATCTTCGCAGCAAACCAAATTTAAGCTCATGGTTTTTGTTAGATTTAACTCAATCTAACATTAAATAAAACTTGGCAACAAAATACATAACTTCTAACAACTTTGAAGGTTATGTTCTGTGGGAATTCTTTCTAGATAATGTCAACATCCCTCCAGCTCTCAGCATATGGAGAGTTGGTTGATTCATATTCGTGCAGGAACAGACTAAGTCTGAACCCTGGTGTTACATTTGGGGTACCAGAAGCATCCTTTTGCTGTTGTGGTTTTACTTTACTGGATCAGTGACTGTGGGGTGTAGTGGACAGGATGAGATGCAGATTGGAGCTAGGTACTGAGAGTATATTCTGTTTAATGGGATGCTTTTGTTCCTGGACAGTAGTGGGAGGTGGTTTGTGGCAGTTGAAGGGTTCATTGTTGGGGAGGTGGACTGATTCTGAAGAACTGCTCTGAGGTGTAATGTAGAAGTCCATTACTAGTTTACAAACTTGTGTATAGATTTCTCCAAACTTAAAACACTACAGCAAAAGTTCACCTGAACTGAGGCGCTCTTGCTGGTTTTTTTCCCTATTATTTTTTGCCTTTTATTAAGCAAAAAAAGTTTACATTGTTTTGGGTAGACCAGCAAAGCCAGGTATGCCTGTCATCACCACTCTGGTCAATTTAAGTAACCACAGAGTCTTTTCAAATACAAAATTTTTCACAGGAGTAATACTGCTAACTAAGGCTTTGCTCAGTCAAAGTGCAGTTGATGACAGAAATGGCTGAAGGAAAACAGTCAGGCTACAGACAGCTTTTTGTCAACCTAGAAAACAACGTGTACAGAGGTGCAAGTCAGCCCTGGAATCGCCAGCTTTATCTCCATGAAGGTGACACATGCCTGGAGATCAGGCTAACCCCAGGCGAGCTGTGTAACGCTTGAGTACTCGTCCACACTGCTGTCTGGTCGCCTGCTTGCAGCTCAGGCTCAAAGCACAGAGGCTGTGCTGGGGAAGCGCCCAGCTCCGGGCACCTGCTGGTGGATTGGGCTGTAGCACGTTGATGGAGGAGAGCTTTTATCCATGCTGAGCACGCTCAGGCTCTGCCACTCCAGAGCTCAGTCTAAGTTTGTCTGAGCACATGCTTGCATGTAAGCTCTGGGGATGGCTGGCATGTTTTGATTTATGAACAGGCTTGGAAGTGCACTTGATTCCCATCTAGGCATACCCAGTACATTGAATTCTAAAGACTGACCTCATTTGAGAGTCACCTGTGTTGACACTTACCTACTGCTGCCCTTTCTGTTGCAAGGTGTTGTAATATTTACATGGTAGTAGCACATAGCACCTCTCATTACAATTAAGGCCCTGTGAAATAAGAAATACTCCTGTTACTACAGTCACACCTCCACCTGTCATTGACATCTATTCTGTGTCCCTGTGTAGAGCTTGGTAGTGTGCACCCATCTGGATCATGACACACACACGTGTTACAATTTTTCATCCTACGGCATAATAATTGTGTTAAGTGACCACCCAAGATTGGGGGTTTGTCTGTAAACTCTTTTATGCTTTCTTTTCAGCACAAGCCAAGCAAGGCAGAGAGATGCAGAACCAACAACCTGCAGTGGGACTTCGAAGGGAGAGCAGTGCACTAACAAGGCCCTTCCATTCACCAGGCACTGTTTTCAGCGTATCCTCTTAACTCTGGGAGTTGCATTCAGGCATGGAAGCTGTTCTGTTTTAGGAGGTTTTTTGTTTGTTTGTTATATTTTTGCATGATAACTAAGTTTTCACAAAGAAATATCTATTTGTTAGTGTGTCACCAACTCCTCTGCTTTTAATTTGGCTGTGTGATTTGGGTGTGTAGACAGTGAGGATAAGTAGTCTGCTACTGGTATCTGTAATAGGACTATCACTTTACTTACAGCTATATTTAGTGTGTGCAAGAAACCTTCACAAAAGGATCATCCTTTGCAAGCACTTGGTACAAACCATATGACTTCCAGCCTCTTGGCTTTAATACAGCTCTTGGTAGGTTCCAATAGACCACCTTCCTGTGACAGTTGTATGGAAAAAGGTTTTTATACATAGTATAAAAAGATGGCTTACACTGACTAGAAAGATGGAAACCATACTTAGCATTGTTTAAAGAAGCAGAATAGAAGGAGTCACAGAACCTCTTAGTCCAGATGAGGAAAGGTTCCCTGTGCTTGGAATTTCAAGCAAAGCCTGGAAAGGATGTTAAAAGTCAATGGCTGAAGATCGCAGAAAGGAGAGAGCACATTAGATGTGAGTTTTGGTTCTGAAGACTATAAAAAGGCAGACTTATGATCTGTAATGCTTAAAAATTCTGCAGACTTTGTCTTTTTTGTTTTAGCTGAAGAATTGTTGGTGCTTTTGTTGGGGTGACTCCTTTTGTTGGAACTTTAGGTTTTGGTATTAAAAGTGACTAGTCCTGGTATGTTCAGCTACTATCAGAGTGCAGCACCTTTCCAATCTTTTTGTTTTGCAGATGCATTGTTTTTATTGCTTGATTTTTTGCAGGCCACTTAAAAGCAGTCTGCAGAGCAGTTCAAAAGCTCTATGAGAGCGCGCCATGATGTACAGCTGTGTTTGGGATTTGCCCTGTGATTCTGATGGGATTTTTTTGGGGGGTATTTTTTTAATTTTAAGTGGTCTCACTTGTTGCTGTGTGTAGAGCAGGGTAGTCAAGAGTAGTGATTTTGCATGTATGCCCATTTTTTCTCTTTCCATTTTCTTCTCTAAAATGAACAGGTTCTTGGTTCTGACCCATCCAACCAAGTCTGCTATCTGGATTGTTCTGCAGGTTTTTCATTTTCTTTATCCTTTTTTTTTTTAACATTTTATAAACACACATAGTGATGTTGAGGTCTGAGAACCGTTCAAGATGGAAGGAGTGCTTCTAATGTTGTTTGAAAAAAGACACAATGAAATATCTGTTTGATTTGCTGTAAGTCTGGAAACATTTTTACTCCTGCTAAGGATTTTTCTGAAGGAAATCTCAGCAAGCTTACGTTTGGATTTACTTGACCTTTCTGTCTGCTTGCACATCTTTTTTTTCAGAGGAGCAGGAAGGATCTTGAAACTTCTTTGTCTGTGATCTAAAGATAAATGCCAAGAATGTACCTTAAAAGATTGAATTAAGAAATACTCTTTCTTTAATGTTTCAGTATGGATTGTCATTAGTCTGTAAGGAAATAGTCCTGTTGACTACACTGTTCCAACTGCTGCTATTGATCTATTGATTGAGGCTCCAGGAAAGGCTTCTTTTTGCTAAGAACTCATTAGTGAAATGGCTGCTTTTATAAAACTTATCTCAGTATATAATAAAATCATTAGAGATTCTGCATGAATGCAGTTTTTTCACTTTAAAAGTTGGATTTGAGCCTTACCTAGCTTTGAACTTGAATAGCAAACGTAAGGCACTCATTAAAAATAGTATCTATGGACAGATAAAGTTGAAGGCTCTGATCTTTATCAGATTGATAACTCAAAGGGCGTTCCTCCACCATTGTCTCATGTTATTCCTGATGCAGAAATGCACAGATATCTTACTGAACCGTTCTCAGCAGCTCTTCTCGAGTTGCACAGCCAAGTTTGCAGATGGTCAACAGTGCTCTGTGCCAGTTTTTGACATCACACATCAGACACCTCTGTGCGAAGAACATGCCAAAAAAATGGTAAGTACAAAGACATCATTGTATTTATTTGTGTATTGGGATGATCAGGAGTTTTAACCCCAGTCTTTCTATGAAGTCTTCCTTGACAACTAGCAAGTTTATGAACTTAAGAGCTTGTTTGCTATTATTTTTCTAAAAAGGGTAAAACTTGCCAAACATTCCCAATTAGTATAAAGTATGTTGTGAAAATCTTTTATGTAGTTCTGAGGATATAATAAAGTATACATGGTAATATTCTTCACTGGAGGAAATTTGATTGTTGTCTTGAATTGAGAAATAGAAGATCATTGTGAGAGGTCCTGTGGTCATTTTATTTGGGCTCACTCCTGGTCCTTGGATCTGAATGTAATATGAGTGTGGTGTTAAGAACACTTCATCTTAAGCAGTCTCAGTACATGGGGCCCAAAGTACTTTCTAAAGGAAATGTAGATAGCAATTACAAGGATGCAAATAATGGGTTTGCTACTTTATTTATCCTTTAGTAACTATTAGCATTTTTCTTTAACCTCCTTCAGGGATCCATGGATCCCAGAGAAAAAGCAGTGGCCTACCTCAAGTTGAGATAATGGAGAAATGATGTCCTCTGCTCTCCTTTTATGACACCAATCTTCCAGAACAAAACTTTTAGGATAATTCACAAACCCACTTCTGTCCTGCCCCTCCTAAAAGCCTTCTTGTCCTACCTTCAATTAGGCGTAAAACTGCCTTTTTTGTTTTGTTTTGTTGGTTATTGAAAGTTTTTTGTTACTGTTTTTGTCCAGCCTCTCCAATAATTGTGAATTATAGAGTTTTTTCGATTAAAATGTGAGGGTTTATGCTACACAGATCTGTATGGGGTTTCCCCCTCTTCTAGGCAATCTTCAGTTTGTCATTCAAGGTTTACTTCTGTAGCAAATATAATCCTCTGCCATTCCCAGTATGATGGCAACTGAAGACTGATGATGGTTTATTTTTTAATGTGTTAGTGACTGCTCTTCAGAAGCAATGAGGCCATAATTGTTTACCCATATTCTTATCCTAGTCCACCAGTATTAATTTTGTCTCCTCAGTGCTGTCCCTCTGTTATGTCAGTGGGCACTTGAGGATTCTGGCTTCAGCTGCTGCACATTATCCACATTAACACCACCTCACAACAGCGTTTTGTCTAATACTTACCGAGTACTGCTAAGGGTTATGCTTTTGCACTATTGAGTTAGGGTTTGCTGTGATAATTTTCAAAGTGACACTGCACAATCTCGTATTTACAATACCTCATAATTTGGTCTATGTTATTTTTGCCATTGGGGTCAATGAGGAAGGAAACAGCTCAATTTTTGAAACTGCATCTGAGTGTAAGCTAATAGTCTCTCTTACATTACATTCCACATGTCTGTGGAATGATCAGGGTGAAAAAAGCCAGGAAAGTAATACTTGTTCTTAATATGTTCCCATTGGTATTGTTTTACTCCCAAAGGATAATTTCTTAAGAGGGGACAGCTCCCGTAAAGTTCAGCACCAGCAGCAGAGGAAACCCAGGAAAAAAACGAAGCCACCTGCACTTACCAAAAAACACAAGAAGAAGAGAAGGCGAGGCCCACGCCGGCCCCAGAAACCCATTCCTCCTGCAGTGCCCCAAGGGAACCTCACCATGCCTGCCAGTGTCTCACTGCCAGTAGAGATACCCCACATACGGTCAGTCCTGTTCCTGCCCAGTTTCCCACTGCTGGCCTGAGCATTGCAAGTGAGCACAGTACAAAGCTGCCAAGCAGCCATCTGGAGCAGGGCTAAAAAATTGCATCTCTGTGTGACTGTTGGAAAAAACTTTGGAGTGGGTCATTTCGGATTTGAGCAATGATTGGGTTTGATGGGTAAAATATCTTGTTCCTGATGTTGCCTCTTATATAGTTAACGAGTAGTCTAAGTGTAAGTTTCCTAAAGAAACTACCTAAAAGCATTTTTTTCCTAGATAATGGAGAAAAAATTGTGTGGGGAAGCATCCATTGTAGACAACTGATAGTTGTCCTTTGGAGCAAGCAGAGTTGAACACCAGGGACTAATGTTCCTTTCTGTTCAGGAGCCCCTCCACGCCAGAGCTCAGCGCCGATGAGCTGCCTGATGATATCGCCAATGAAATCACAGACATTCCACATGACTTGGAATTGAATCAGGAGGACTTCTCTGATGTCCTGCCGCGGCTGCCCGATGACTTGCAAGATTTTGATTTCTTTGAAGGTACCATTTTATTTTATGCTAGCATGAACACAGTCAGTGAACTGAAGAAGTGAGTGTTTCTAAACTGCATTTTGAGGAGTTGCTTGCTTTCCTACAGAGGTAATAAATTCTAGAGAAGGAAGTGTGCATTTGCTCTATTGTTCGTGAGCTCTGAAGTAAAGCAGACTTTAAGAAGGCTGTGGGCATAGTTCTCTGCTTGCTCATATAATTACTGCTCTGAAAATCATAATTGGTTTAATATTTTAATAATTCATTTTGCATTTTTACTACCTGTCAGTGTTACAGTTTAATCAAGAGTGTTCTCAGTAATGGCATCTTTCTGCCATCGAGTGGGGCTGGAATCACAGTCAATGTTTGCCTTTGATAAAAAGAGAAGAGAGTGAGAATAAAATCTTTACATAAATTTTTGGAACTAGCTTTTGATCAGAAATGTGCTTGAATTTCTGCATTCTAAAGCTCAGTACCTATACATATAACAAAGAAATTAGAACAGCCTGGAGCTGGGTGATTTCTTTAGTCATTTTTGGATATAACATGACATCAGACTGTGTTTGAATTGAAATTAACCTAAATTATACTGTCAGTGTAAATTTTAGGTCCAGGCTGTATTGTGGTAAGTAGAAAGAGGGATTGTGGACCATGTGTTATTGCAGCATTGAAGAAGATCTTACTTAAGCATTTTTACTTTAAATCTAGGAGGTTTGGGAGGCATCCCCTATTGTAGTAGGGAGAAAGGGGGATTTCCATTGAAGAGGAAGGTGTAATTTCATGGTTTTCTTACCTTGCTTAGCTAGTGAACACTGATGAATGATACTTTCTGTGTACTGCAAGCCATACTGGAAGGTTATCATACAATGCAACTCCATACTGAACTGTCTGTACATCTTCATCCTTTGAGTGCAAGGGCCAGGCTCACCTGAGAGCAGTGCACTAACTGGTGGTGTCCTTGTTTCTGCAGGTAAAAATGGAGATCTTCTTCCGACCACAGAAGAGGCTGAAGAACTGGAACGGGCCCTACAGGCTGTAACTTCTCTTGAGTGCCTGAGTACCATTGGAGTACTTACACAGACAGATGGTGTGCCAGTTCAGGACCTGTCAGATAGAGCGATAGGGGTGTTCTCTACAGGTGCTGGAGCTCCAGGAATGCAGTCCTTGAGTCGAGAGGTTAACACGGATCTGGGGGAGCTGTTGAATGGGCGTATAGTACATGATAATTTCTCCGGTCTGGAGCTGGATGAGAACTTGCTCCGTTCTGCTACCTTGTCCAACCCACCCACGCCCCTGGCAGGGCAGATCCAGGGGCAGTTCTCAGCCCCAGCCAACGTTGGCCTTACTTCTGCCACTCTGATAAGCCAGAGTGGCCTTGGGGAGAGAGCCTTCCCGGGACAGTTTCATGGACTTCATGATGGCAGCCATGCCTCCCAGAGGCCTCACCCTGCCCAGCTGCTGAGCAAGGCAGATGACCTGATCACCTCACGACAGCAATACAGCAGTGACCATTCACACTCCTCACCCCATGGAAGCCATTATGATAGTGAGCATGTGCCGTCTCCCTACAGTGACCATATCACATCCCCTCACACCACATCTTTTTCTGGTGATAACTTGGCAGCTACCTTCTCAGCAGAGATGCCCATGATGGCACAGCACTTGCTCCCAACGCAGCTGGATGTGCCACTTAGCGGGGTGGTCAATCCCAGAACTCACTGGGGAAATCTTCCTGTCAATCTTGGGGACCCCTCTCCGTTTAGCAACCTTCTTGGTGCAGATGGACACCTCCTGTCCACCTCCCTGTCCACACCACCTACCACCTCGCACTCAGAGACCACACAGCCTGCCTTCGCCACTGTGACCCCCAACAGCTCCAGTGTGCTTCCGGGGTTACCACAGACCAGTTTCAGTGGCATGGGTCCTGCCTCCGCTGAACTCATGGGCTCCACCTCCCCTAAACAACAGCTCCCTCAGTTCAGCGCAGCCTTTGGGCACCAGCTGAGCTCCCACAGTGGCATTCCCAAGGACCTGCAGCCCAGCCACAGCTCCATAGCTCCTCCCACGGGCTTCGCAGTGACCGGTGCCACCGCTACCAGTACCAATAACGCATCCGCGCCCTTCACCACCTCCAACTGAGCTTGTCTGCCTGGCTCCCTGCAGGTAGATGGGGGACCTGTGTTTTCTATCTTTCCTTTTTTCCTTTCTCTTTTGTCTGTCTTCTCTTTTTTTTAAGAGGGGTTGAGAAGAATACCCCTGCTTCAGTACTGACCAGGGTTAGCCCTCTGTGAACCTTGCTGTAGCATTCACATGTGCTTGTTAGGCACCGGTGCTCATTTATTGCAGGCAGGTTCACTGTTCCCCAGTAATTTCTTAAGGCTACAGCACAGTTACTGGATGTAATTGATCTTAGCAGTAAGACCTAGAAATGGGAAGATACCTCAGATCACTGATGCATGTTACTGTTCCCTAGGGTTTGGATCAGTGCTTGCCATCCCATTAACATCTGGTAGAAGGTTTTCCAGTGGGCAGAAGTCTCTTGATTTTTTTTTTTTAATTTACTTTTTTTCCAAAGGTAGCATTTGACATGGAAAACTTGGCTGCACGCATTGGTTTGAGAGTGGTGCACTTAAGTCCTAAATCAAGATCATGATTCAAGGATGAGTTGGGCAGTTTCTTGAAATAGTCTCTTGACCTCCTCTGTGTGTGTGTGTGTTTGGGGTGCAGGGAGCAGCGATGCCTTTTCTTCTTTTGGTGAAGAAGTAGTTGTCTCCTTCCAGAACTGGTCACTCTTCTTAGTGCATGCTGATTTTTGGGGTTTTTTATTATCATGATTTGTAATTTCTTTGAGTAGCAAAGGGATCAGTTGACTGGTTGCCCATCAATTTGACGGCTGTTATGAAGTTATCCCAGAAAAAAACCAAGAAAGATAAACAGGATTGAAACAGAGATCATGGATTAGAGAAGACTCCTGTGAGAAATTCCCTTCCTTGCTGAATTACTGTGGCCTTGTAGCATTGATGATCTGCCTTTTCAAGTGTGTCTTTGTCCAGAACTCTTCGCCTGACAGGCTGACAGGAATTTCCTAGCTGAAACAGGAGGAATTAGGTTGGTTTTCTGCCCATCCACACAAGTCTAGGTCAGACCCATTGTAAGTTTCAAATGGATGCATTTCTCACAATATGTCTAACTAGTGAGACTTTCTTGAACAGTTTTTAATCCCCTGAGAGCCATATGGTTTTTCCAACACTTGTAGGGTTTGATGCTCTGTTTGGGAAGCTGAATGTATGTAAGGAAGCAGCAGGTACCTATCAGCAGTCATGGCTAACCAAAAGAGAAATCACTAATGCAAAATAGGTAACAATTCCTTCCGTCTGCAGGATAGTTTTGTTTGTACTGATCACCTGCTAACGACAGTATTCACTCTTTGGTAGTAATTGCAGTTCCTAAAGAAAGGAGTCAGCTAGGTTTTAGATTTTTTAAAATTATTATTATTTTCTAATTTTGTTTTTTAAACTAAGAGGTAATAGCAGCAGAAATTCTGAGGCGTTTACTTGCATCTCCTTATCGAGAAGGAATTTACTTATGACTCTATAGGGCTCAAACTTGCTACTGTACTCTGACTTTGACTGTAAAAGTAGCTCCTGTTTAATACAAGTCTCTGCTCTTCTTGGTTTGTTTCAGAGATGCAGATGAGAGAAAATAGAAAATTCTACATTTTAGTCTTGTACTGTAGACGATGGATTTTATTCTACCTGTGTGTATTCTGGTCTATTTCAGGAAATTAAGAGAGCCAAGCATATGTAATAGGAAGGCCTAATAAACTTTCTGAGCAAAGGATCACTGAATGACGTTTAGTTGCTATGGAAATTCATTTTGTTAGCAGTCAGGCACACACCAAAATATCTGACCTAAACCTCTCCTTCCATCTTCCTAAGGAACAGAGTTTAAATGGGATAGGTCTTGTGTCTTCGTACTATTGTAGCAATCCCTCTTTTCTTGAATGATCTGTCCTCTTTAAATATAAAAGAGTATGGATGATGCATATGTCTTTTTCTGAAATTGCAGGTGTATGTGGGTGGAAGAAACAGAAATTGTTTTCATGCTTCTGTTGTTATGAAGTCATTATTTCATACTTGGTAAAATAGATCTTTATAATATAAGCTGAATATTTTAAGTGATGATTTAAATATGTTTGTAACACTTAAATGTTTTTGAATCACATAAAAAAGTTTAATTGAAGCCTATGAAATCCTGCTTGTGATTGTCCTGCTGATTGAGGAATGCCCAGTGATATTGTGAATGAGGCAAATCTGACAAGGCTTTTATTTATTTTTATATTTTGTTACCCATACTTTGTTGAGGAGACAACTGTTTGATTTGCAGATGATTTTTGTTGTGTTCATATACCTTCTTCAATGTGCTGGGATGTCTGACTGAAAAAGAGTGGAGAACTAGTATACCAAATGGTGAATTCTTTAATCTGCTTGTGTATTCATGTAATTTTAGAGGGTGTTAATTTCTATGTATTGGTTTTACGACTTTGGTCTTGAAATGGTTCTTGTGCCCATCACACTTCTAATGAAGCTGCAGCTAGTGCAGAATATATTTGCCCCACATCATATTTCTCTTCCTTAGCAAATGCTGGGGGGGGAAGAGAGGATAGGAGCTGAGAGCCAAGCTCTGCTTGGTTGTGTTGGTATAAATTACAGAGGAGCTTTCCAATCTAAGGTCACGGTGAGTTTGTACTGGTCTAACTCAGAACAGAACCCAGCTCCTAATCTGTGCATTGATTTAGACAGGGAATTTCAAAAGCTGTCAGAGGTATGCAGGTCCATGATTTACCATTTGAAATCAATGGCCTTTATGTACCTGTGTTTCTTTGAAGTAGCTTAGGACATCAAGTCTCTTCCTCCACTTAGATTTCAATTCTTATATATCGCTTGATGACTCTTCCCTGAAAACTGCGTAACATTTTTCCATGAGCAAACTAAGTTTGCAATAAAGCTGCACTTTCAAAAATAAACTTCAGTTTGTATACAATTGAAATAGGAATCCCTCTGTCCTGTCTGCCACAGTGTTCTGAAACGGGCCACCACTCTTGCCTTTTCCTGGTTCACCTCTCATTTTTTCACTACCACCAATTTCATGGTTACATGGCTACCAAGCAGTTACGGGTCTTGATCTTAGCTTTACAAGGTGGATCATTCCAGGTGGGTTTCTACACCCACACAGCCTATTGACTTCAGTGCATCAGTGTCTTACTGTTGGATGTGAGAGATCTAATTGAGAGGTATGTGGAGTCAGAGATATTTCACACCTCTTCCTCTAGGAAATCCTGCTGGCCTGGTTAAGGTGGTCCTCGAGGCTGTTATTTATGTGGTTCCTGAGTAGAATCCATGCTTCCTCACAAATGTTTCTGCGTATCAGCTCTTACAGTAATTAGCATTCTTGTCACCCCTTCACCAAAGAGCCAGTGTAGCAATTTCAGATACTCAATACCTGTTGTGCCCTTTATGTTTTGACAAATGGAATAAGGCTAGTTGAACCTAAAAGTTAATTTCTTCACATAAGATTGGGGTTTTAAAGAATGAAAAAAAATATACATAGAATAGAATATAATTTACATAATTCTGGCAATAATAGCACCTCAATTAGTCTCTGTACAAAAGTACTTAACGCAAGATGAATTTTGACAGTTTACAGAGGCTTATCAAGAATAGCTTCATGCTCTCCTGGTGCATAAGGCATTCTTTAAGACATGCTTTGATGTTTCCTTTCACCTAGGAAGACCTTACACCAGCTCTGAGGGGAACCATATGCACTTAGATACCTCAAAGTTGATTTGTTCTTTGGCTTCATAATTATGATACAAGAACTTTGTCTCCTCCTGCCTTCCAGTTCCTCCAGGTTCTTGCTTAGATCCCTTCTCATTAGTAGCATGCTTCTCTCTATGGCTGAGCATAAAGGCTTTAAATTGATAATGCTGAGAGGTAGCACAGTTGCAGGTCTGCGTCAGGCACTGTGGAGAAAGTGGCAACAGCTAGATTTCCAACTGAAAATGGGGATTTGCAGTTCTCGTTTGGAAAGCATTGAAAGCCCTGAGAAGCTTATCGCCTGCTAGGCAAAAATCAGAGAAAAGAAATTGTCAAAGAGGAATTGTACCTAATAACAAAGAGAAGCCAAGGGAAGTGGCTTTTTTTTTTTTTTTTTTAATAAAAGGAAGATGAATATTGAAAAAATTAGGGTATTCTGTTGCGAGCTGCCACTGGCTTTAGGGGCATGGCCAAGCCAAAAGACCCAGGACTGAACCTGAAGACGAGTAGCCAAATTCAGTTTGAAGCCTCGTTTTGCTGTAACCACATCTAAATACAGTCTGGGATTGAATCTGCTTGCCAAGAGAGTCCTTTGAAGGTATACAATAAACAGTGGGCAGTTTTCTTCCCTGAGAAGCTGGCCCTGTTGGCTACCTACTCTGCTTCTGAGCTCCAGCCTGCTCCCTGTGCTCCTGCAGCTGCCTTGCTGCTGTGTATCCCTGTAGGCATTGTCAGGCCTCCAAGGGTATTTCTCCCTGTCTTTGTGCTGCAGTGAGCTAAATCCACTCATGAATTCTCCAACAGTATGAGCCTTTGGGCAGAGAGGAGGGAAAATTTTTTTAGAAGAGCCAGCCACCTGCAGTTAACCTTTCAAGACTTGCAGGGCGCAGGACGGTGGTAAGAGGTGCTTTCAGCTGACAGACAATAGAAAAGTTACCTGCAGTGACCTTTGGCAGTGAGACATTTGTGTGGCTATCCAGGCAGCTTCCCTGGTGGAACTGGGGTATTTTTTCTTTTGTGTTTTTACATGTGAAGGAGTCTCCTGTGCAGACCTCTTGCAAGGTCTAGTGGTGGCAGAAATAGTAACTGAAGGAATAGTTTGGGGCTAGTGTGCTTGCCGGATCTTTAGGTCTTTCTCACCTTCTGATCACAAAGTCTTTCTGATCTTTTGGGTAACATTTAATGATGGGGATTTGTGGGCTACTTCTTGTACCTCCTTTATTTCCTTCCACTCTATATTGTTCATCATTCTTGCTTCTATTTTCCCATTCTCAGACACTTCTCCAATGTAAGTTTTGCCAGCTGGTAAGTCTTCTGTAGTTCTGAGTGAATCTGACTGTAAAATGAAAAGGAGGAAAGATTTCTGCAATTCATAACATATATTTGGATGCTAGAATGACAGTGCAATAGATCAAAGTATTTCTCAGATCAGTGAGTAGGGAGATGTTTCACAGCATGCTAATATGTCATGAACTAGATGCTGAGGGTACAACATTGATCATGGGAGTGCACATGCTAGCAGTGAATATACAGGCATTTTTAGCAAGAATTTACCTTCTCAGAAGTTCTTTTGAGACATGCTTTTGAGATGTATATCAGTAGAAAGTCACTAATTAAAATTTAAATTACTCTTTCTTAATACGCTCAAGCCCAAATAAAAGTAAGGAGGATTGGTGACAAAAATCTGTATTTGTGTTCACTAAACTTCAGCTTGGACTTCAGGAGAGGTCTGGGCATAAGAGACCTTAGTTCTGATCAGTTAAAGTTTCAGTCTTGTCTTTAAAGCTAGACAAAAACACTATTGTTGGGAAAGAAAAGTTTGGGGGAGGAGAAGGAGTTAGAAAAGATGCATCTTAAAACAATTTTCTCACTTGTGTCTTCAGCCTCTTTTTAAAAAAAACCCCAAACAGTAGTGACTTGTTTTCCCTTTGCTGTCTGGTACTTCTTATGGTTGTTGAGTTCTTTGCTTTCCCCTGTTTTACTCTGCTCCTTCTCTAGCTACTGTGGAATGAAGTTATGTAGTGGAAGCATGAAAGGACAAAGTGAGCATGGCTGTAAGTTGACAGCAATAGTTGGAGAAGGCTTTCTTTATCTGTCTCCTTGAAGTAAGTGTTGGCACCTTTTCAGTCTACTCTAGGTCATAGAATTTGGTCTGGAAGTAAATTGGATGAAACTTGGGCTTTTGACCATAAAACTGTACTTAATTGCTGTAGAAAAATGCATTCTTCCTACTCTTCCTCTCGCTAGTCCCCCAAACACACACACAGTGAGATGTCCAGAGTTACCTGCGTGTCGACCACATAGGCATGTTGAACTTGGTCCAGTAATGCTAATGTTTAACCTGCTTTCTGTCGTTGTCAGCTGGTGCCCATGGAGATGAACTCTGGATAGGTAACGTTCCCAGATATCCTCTGGAAAACTTTAACTTTGGTGCAGATTGCTCTGATGTAGCTAACTGCGATGGCATTGGCTTCTACCTTGGAGTGGACTGATTTACCCTGAAATGACTCTCTACCCTGCGTCTTGAACAGTGTAGTTGGTTCTGGTGCAAATAGATTCATTCTGAAGTGATGGACTTTTTGATTCTCATGCAAAATAGCTACATCCTACCAGAAGGGGTTGAACCAGTTTCTCTGAACAGTGATGACCTTCACTGTACAGTTTTGGGTATGTCTCAGGGATTCCTTGTGGAAATAAGGGCAGTTAACAAAAAAAAAAAAAAAAAAAAAAAAAAAAGAGAAAAAAAAAAAAAAAATTTAAAAAGAAAA
>VZSE01006401.1:1940071-2069436 GCA_013398275.1 Promerops cafer
AAAAAATTTAAAAAGTAAATAGTTTTAAAAGTAAATAATAATTTAAGGTAGAGCGTCACCGAAGTGAGAAGTGGGAGCACAAGAAGGAGAAGTCTTTAAGTCTTTGTTCAGTTTTATAGTCAACAGTGTCTGGCTTACAGACTCTTTCTCTTCTCGGGGCTCTCATCTCAAGTTCAACATACAGAATCTTTTTCATCGCGCTCAGCTTTAAACTTTTTATTTAAAGATACCCTTCCCCAATGAGCTTTCAGAATACTTATTGTAGATTTTAAGAGAAATGGTATATTAATTTATGCTATTAACATCACCTCATAAATTATAAGTTTTATACTAAAGCTGTATTGAGTGTAATGAATTATGTTGCATATGTGTTTTTAATAGCTATAAAATTATATACAAGCTTTTTTGGAAAAACAAACTAGTGAAGCACCTTTTTACACTGGATCTTTGCCGTGTCAAGGTGTACAGCTATTCTTTGCTACCTTGCAGATATCTATATCTATATATAGATATATATATAAATAAAATAAAATGGTATCCTGTATCAACAAGTATAGAAGTCTTTTTAACCCTTATATTACTGTTCCTATAACTCTTTTTAAATTTTGAGTGTTACATTCTGCAATAATTTATCCGTGGTTTGTACCTATGATTAGAAATTTAGTTACAGGGTAAATAGATCAAATTTTAAAATCCAACTACTGTAGCTGGGAGTTGTGAACCAAGTTTGTAAGACCTTTTCTTTTTTTTTAATGTATTTATTTCCAGTTAGCTCTGTGAGTTGGAATTTGAAAAGTTGGAACATTAGGAATCTACAGTGTCTTATTCAGGAATTTTCCCCTCCTTTCCTCACAAAGGAATTCCCACTGTGACTTATAAATAGAATTAGACTGCTTGTGTGCATGTATGTATTATATATACACACAAAAAATATGCATTGGGGGGGGATGTATGTGCGATACGAATGTGTATATTGTATGTAGGTCATAGTTCTGTAAAGAGAAAAGTAGTCAAGAGGTGATGGAATGTATAGTAGAAATGTGATTATTTAGTAGGGGGTTGTTATGTCCTCACTGTTGTATAAATAACTGAAACTCTCTACTATATAATCTTCTGTTATAAGGCTAACTCTGATATCATGTCAATTTTACTGTTTTTCAATTGAGTTGCTTTGAGCCCTGTTTAAAATGCCATTAAAATACCAAGCTCCCAAAGACAGCCTTCAAATAAAACAAATGGGGAGGAGGAGTGATGAAAGAAAGGAGTTTTTCAAGACAGACTGAATGGGAAGGTTTGAATTCAGTGGGATGGAGAGGCGTGAGAATTGCTGTATCTTTGCAAATTAATACCTAAATCTCCAATGGTCTGACATGGAAAATGTTGTCAATCAGCGTACTTGTGTTTTCCAATTAGATTGTAAGGGGTCCTGTTTGTGCAGTGGTCTCCATTCCATAAAAGGATCTTGTCTTCAAAGTAGATTTTTTTCTCTTCTGAGGATATTTGTATATATCAATTTTGCCCCAAAATTGCTGTTGTGGGATTGCATAACAAAACAGGCATTCAGTCAAGGGAGTTTCATTTAGGCTGGGAAATTCTGAATTTGATTGTGACCACTTACCTTTTTTTCATAATTGAAGAAGGAAGATTTCTTTATGGGAGCTCTCACTTGAAATTGTGAGAAGTCAGAAACATTCTTGCAGACTGGCTTACTCTTCATACTATTCTATTTAGACTGGAGAAAGGAACCTAATTGTTATTTATTCGTACAGTATCACTTTTAAGTATGATGATCCTGGTGACTTTAAAAACCTTTTTAGAAAAACAGAGCTTCTAGTATTGAACAGAAATTTGAAATTTTTTGCAATTTTTGTTTTATTCCCCTCCATATCATGATGTTGATACTCCCCCAGGCATCCCTCCCCATTCCTTTCTCCCCACAATTTGTTTCTGGCACATATGCATATACGCAAAAGGGTAGGGAGGTGGAAGTTTGTCAGAGGCCTTTTATTCTACTTATTTGGTGGTAATGGGAATTAGGAGCATAAATCTTTATGCCTTTATGGAGGAGAATAGACCCATTTTTGTGTATACCTGTACAGAGAGATATATCTGTATATGAGATAACGGTAGCATTTTGCTGAATGTGGACTTGCCCTCATGATGTACAATAAATATGTATTAATGCAATCAGTCTAAATCTATATATACATGCATACAGATTAATAGGTGGAATATACCTTGTATCACACACCTGTACCTTAGGTGTAACATGAGTGAGTGTGTGAGTTAAAGAGAGGGACTATCCACATAGTATGTGTGTTAACAGGTAAGCACTTGTGCCAGACAAGTTGTTCTAAATTCTTCTGAGGGGTCTGGATGACTCAGAGACTGATCTGAGCTTGGCTACCATTGGTTTGTGTTACCTCAGCCCTTGCAGTGGATTTTCCTTGCTATGTCTCTGCTTTTGTTTTATATTTATTCTTGTTGAGGCCTCTTTCAAAATGCCAACTTCTTCTGCTTCTCTGCTCCATTGCCTCCATTCCAGCTCCTCCTTGTCCCAGCATTTCTGCAGTTTCTCTTGCTAGCAGCAATCAGCTTTAATGGCCCAGTCCAGCTCTGCTTATGCATGAGGGAAATTCTCTTGGTGACTGGAGTGGTAGCTGAATTGGGCCCTGAGCATCTGCTTGAACTTATGCAAACTTCCCCAGCTTCAATTGTGATTCAGTAGGACTGTGATTGATTTGCAGATGAATACAAACTTTTCATGGAACCTGATGCAAAGCTTCCTAGCATATTAAAAGGTTAAGCCAGCATTATATTTAAGTGGTCAAAATGAGAAAACTGCACCCACCAAATACTACCTTCCAATTTTCAACCCTAGGGAGGAAAAAGAAGTTTGATTTGTGTTTCCCATAACACAAGCAGTAAGCAGAAGGCAGCCCTGTGCTCTGTTCTGAGCAATGGGATTGTCATCAAACATACCAAAAGAAACAGAGTTTGTTACACTTTACCATAAAACAGATTTTAAAATGGAGTGCAGAGTTGACCATTAACATGCTAGCACTTTGCATCTAATTGTGTTTTGGGTGATCTCGCTTATGCAAGTAAATGATGTGCTTAAGTGTTTTATTTTCTGTTTTCTGGCTAAATGGAGCTTCTATATCCTTTTAGCAGAAAGCAGCTGTCAGCAACCTGCTCAGTCACATTGAAGTGCTGTGTACTTAGGCTTCAGTTTCAGAGGAGAATGCTGCTCCAGTTCTGTCATTGAGCCATACTGGATTCCATATTTTCAATATGGCTATGACATAATTTTTCTTGGCCACAATTCAGCCATGGAATTTTGTCTTCCTTGCATTTCTGTTACAAAAAGGTAACTGGTGTACTGTTCCATCTGAGCTTTCATGCAGTCATACACAACTTCTATGATACATATGCTGGGGTGTGTGTATGGGTATGTCTGTGTACTGCGTGTGGATAATGTAGATTGATACGCACACGCCTATTACGCTATTTCAGTTTATGTATGTGGAGAATGTACCTGTTGGTTATCTCCTGATATATACTCATGCATACCTATATTAAATATGTATATAGAGTGTAGATGTCCTGCATATACATATGTATATGTTACAAAACTTGGTTGGTAATTTTTTTCCACACTTTTTTTTTTTTTGCAAATTGCTGTCCTTTATTACTTATTTTCACTGAAGCTGCATTATATAGAAGAAATGGAGAAATGTGTTATCAAAGTTTTATTTTAAAAAGGAGACTTTTAATTATCTAAAGCCATTTGTAATTGTCTTTGGAATTTTTACTAGAAGGGTTGTTATTATAAAAAGGAAAAGGAAAAAAAAGGAAACAAAAAAACAAAAGCAAGCAGACAAGCCCTTATTCTCACCATCGTTTAGGTGAAAGAAATGGAAACACAAGTTTCTAAGTATTTATTTCCTTCAGGTGTTTCTTAGGCATTCACTAATTGCATTCTGCCCCATGCCCCTTTTGTCCAATTATAATTAATGATTCATGATTTTCTTTTTCCCTCATTACTTTTGTAAATCATTGTTCACCTCCTACATTCAACAGTACTGATATCACTAAGGAGATTTCATGTCCTTCTGTCCTTTTTAGGAGAAATACCAGTGCATCACTATTGTGTTTCATTTTAACATACTTTGTGGAGGATGGATGTTTTTATTGAAGATGTCTGTAACCCGTCTAACTTATTTAATGTGAGAAGCCTTCATTGGAATCTATCGTCTGTTTGTTTCCAACAAGTTCAAGTTTCTGCAATGGTTTTTTCACCAACATGTTAAATATTTCCCTTCTTATTTTATGTGTGAGGTTTTAAAATTTGGATTTGTTGTTTGGGTTTTTTTCCCCTCCAATTCCCAAAAATATTTTTCTGCAAGTGGAGCAAAACAGATGTCAGAAGCTCAACCAATATCCTTTTTGCAGTTAAGGGTAAATATATTTATCCTAGACTTAATAAAAGAAGGTGGCAAATGGACAATCTGAAGTGCTTAGAGGGAATGCTCTCTCTTTTTAAGGCTGTCTCCGAGAAGTTTGTGTTTGGTGTCATTTTAAAGGTAGCTTGATCATGCTTTGATATCAGAAACAGCCTTGTAACAAAGAGCCTCATACAGTTGTTCAGTCACTAGAGTTTAAAATGTAAACAAGTTGCAGTGGGAAAGCAAAGGTGAGGCAGTGTATTTTGAACCAGTGAATTGTAGCTTGCAAATGTACCTGACTTTGAAGTAACTGCATGGTAGCAAGGATTAGCAGTCTCTTACACCCCTTCCTTCTTCCCTCTCATATCTGACACATGTGTTCAGCATACCATACATTGGGAAAAATAAGCAACTTCCTTCAGCAACGCTAATCCACTTAATGACTGCTTAAAGGGAACATACAAACGGGCACTGCCACGTCCCGTCTCACGGTATTAGCTGGAAGACTGGCTAATACGCACAAACAGCTCAGCCCAGCTTGCTTCTGTGGATGTGTTGCTTTGGGAGAGTGTGGTGCATGGAGGTGCCTGAGAAGAAGGGCTCCTTCCTTCAGGGCCCCTGGCAGCAATGGCAACTCGCACCACTGCTTCTAGTGCTGGAGGCTCACGGACAGCATTCCAGGGGCGGGGAGGAAAGCTTGTGTTTGTACTTTCCCTTTAAATAGGAAAGGTTGGCTCAACATGTTCCTCATACTTCTCAATGAATGTACTGTATTACCATTTAAAAAAAAAAAACAATTAAATGATAATAGATTGGTCTCCTTTTGTTATCTGGTCCTTGTTTAATTTGTTTAAGGGTTTTTGTATACAAAAGTTTACATTTTTATGTATATTTTTCTTGTGTAAAAACTGATGTAATATGTGTATAAAACACTGTATGTATTATCTGTATATAGTGTGACAAAATGATTTTCTTTCTTTCTTTTGGATGTATTAATAAATCTTGCTGTGAAGTAGCTGTGTTTACTATGATGAAACCCTCTTCTCCAAGCCATTTTGCCAAGTCCAAGATGTATGGATATTGCCCAGGATGAAATCTAGTCCATAAAGTGATTTTTTTCGTTTAAAACATATCGTAAGTACAGTTATTAAACTGTCCTTTGCTTAGATTGTTGTAGAGTCTGAGTTGGCTCTTGCTTATTCTCTGTTGCTTTCTAATGACATTAGTTAATTAGATTTGCAAACAACCCGGGGTCTTCAGGCTCAATCTTGGTTCTAATTATAGTGTGTTCTAGCTCTGGATCACTGGTCTGGAGACCAGATCTTCTTCATCCTGTTTTCCAGTTAAGAGGAAGTATAATTTAAGGGGTATAGAATAGAATTTTCTCATGCATGTTGTTATGTTTTCTGAGATTTAAAAAATACATACTTGCTTCATCAACAAAACTGGTTAAGTTGGAGTTTGGCGTTATTTGGTGATTAGCATGTGGATGAGAATTGATGGTGCTGTGCGGCTCTGGTCAGCTCTCAGGCAGGCCTGCCAGGCCAAGGCATGGATGTGACCTGCATTGGTCAGACACTGGGAATCGCCACCACCTTGTTCAGACACAGCTGCTGTTTGTGCCACCCTGCTGCAGCTGGTGCCAACAGGACTGCCTTGGCTGGCGCTGCCCTTCCAGTGCCAGGGTTGAGCTCCCAGAGTGGCTTTTCCACAGTAGCTTGAAGGATGAGGACATCCTCTTAAGGCGGACCTACCCCTTGGACACTTCACAGTAAGTAGATGGCTGCTGCATCTCCCTCTCACCATTTGTTTTGTGAAGTCTTTTGCCTCTGCTTTCTGACGTGAGGGTTTGTGCTTCCAGTGGTGTTTGCTTTGCTTGTCTCCATCTCCAGTGTGTTTGAGGTTGTGACTTGTGGGGGAGCAGTTGTGTCCTGGGTGAGGTCACCTCCCAGTCTGTGTTTTTCATTAGCAGTCTCAGTGCTGACCTGGTCATCGGAATAACAACCAGCAGAGATTGATGAGAGAGAGATTCAGTAATTTGACTTCTCTTTTAATGAACAGTGGCCCAGCTATTCTAGACAGCGTAATTAGGGCAGCGTTTCACAGTACCTGGTTGTAATTCAGGCCGAGGGGTAAGTAGTGTCAGTGAATGGTGTAGTCTTTCATGCCAAGATGTGCTGTAAAGGTTCCGTGGCAAAGATGAAACTGTGCTTTAATACCTCGTGTTCTTGGGAGATGGGAATACTCTGAGAGTGTTGCATCCAGACCTTTATCAAGACAGAGCGATGACAGAAATGAACAGATGCTTAAAGTCAACAAAGAGCGCAGCAGTGTAAGTTCAGTGCAATATGGCTCAAGAAAATCTACCCCAAGCTTGTCCTTTCTAGGGAATTCTCAAGGTTATAAGCCTGAGGCAATTGGACACTAGGGGTAAGAGAGATGAGACAGTTTTGGTCTGTCACTGATGCAATTCTGGCTGTGCATGTGGATATTACAAAGCTGATCCTTCAAGGTGCTCCATCTCAAGTAGCACTCAAAATGGCAAGAGGAGGAATTGACTCTTAAGGAAAAAATACTTGTTTAAAATCTGCTTTTAAGAAAACAGCAACAGTAAGTCGCTGTTTGGTATAAGATTTGAGGCTGTAATGAGGACTAAGAAGGTGGAAGTTAGGAAAATGGGGGCTCTTCCCTGGAGATGACTCCCTGGCAGAAGCAAATGTGTCCACTCTGGTCCTGAGCGGGACATTCCCCTGTGTGGACTTGATGAGAGATGGATTGAGACTCCTCTGCTGACTAAGGCAGAGACTGACTGACCTGTGGCTTTTTTCCCCCACTATTTTCATGAACAACACAAAAATGCTGGTCTTAGAAAATGATTGCATGGCACTCAGTTTGAAACTTTACAAAAGCAACTGGTCATTGTTCTAGTGCCACATTTCAAAACAAAAATAGGTTTTGTTTGAAGTATCAATTCAGGAAGAATGTGGTACATTTCTCTTTGTATTTTAATAGTCCTCTCAAGCTCCAACAGTAGCTTTTTAATAGCTGGCAATTATTTTCTCAGGAAAGCTCATTTAGTTTGTACTTGAAAAGCAAGTGACATTTTGTTACAAGAGCAAGTGTTGCTCTGGTATTCAGTGAAGCAATTGGAAGGAGAAACCTTCATTAAATTTGGGAGCTGGCTTCCTGCAGAGGTGAAGACAGCCTCTCTCCCACCATAGTTACAGGCAATTGTCACATTTGCAGGAAAGAATGGGGACCATCTTCCACAGTATCCCCTGGACCCTATACCCCAAGCACAGCGCTGGTACTCTGCAGCTTTCAGGTCTGAACTAGAGATACAGGATGCTTGTTTTAAGGGGCTAAGAGGTGATTGTCATGTTTGCTGGCATGAGGTTCAGCCCAGGAATGGCTGCCTTGTTTTATTGTTTCTGCTAATTTATAAATTGTGGAAGGTGCCAGTGAAGAGTCTTGGTACCACTGAATCTAGTGAAAAAATCCAAGTATTGTGCTAGAAATGTCCCTGAAAGCAAAGTATCTTTGATATTCAGGTGAATTCTTGTGCTTCTGTAGGGGAACAGTGGCACCGAAGTTCTGTGTCTACATCCAATACCTCCCTTGACAGATGTCCTTATGACCAAGAGACTCAGGTCTTGTTCACTGCCCACATCTCATTTCCAATGGCCAACATCTCCTCCATAGTGTGGAGGAGAGTCCTGCAACATAAACTCAGCCTGGCTCTGGTTGTTTCTGCTCAGCTTGTGCACCAGCTTCAGGTTCCTGCCTGTTCAAAGTGTTTACATTCATACTGTGCAACTCTGGTGGAAAAACCCCCTTGTAATCAGCCAGCCCCAGGGCACTCCTGCAAATCTGGTTTGTGGGGCTCTACTGTGGTGCCTGCCAGGCAGCTGACGCTGGCTCGGCAGCTGATACAGCCCTAGATGCTGTCACATTGAACAGTGCTTTTCACAGCTCCCTTGTGTTCAGCAAGCCCATGCTGCCTGGGAGGGTGTCATGGACTTCAAACACTTCCAGCTTCCCCATTGCAACTGTGCTGGATGTAGTGATGGCCCTTTGCAGCAGAAGAGAAAGTGCTCTGGTGACAGGGAAGGGAGAGGGTCTTCCCAGCTGCAGACCAGTGCCATGAGCCTGTGCTGTGACCCCAGGGAGGACAAAGGCTTGCGTCAGGAGCACAGCTGGCATCTGATATGGCACCCTCCCCTGTCTGTCTAGTCCTGCGTCAGAGCATCTACAGCATACAGCTCATGCTAAAAAGAACTTCACAGATGAAAAAAATCCTGTTTTTTCTAGGGTTTTAAGTGTGTTGAAACCTTTCTCCTTAAGCTGTAGCTTTCTTGCACCAAGGCTTTGCATGTGCTGAGAGTGGCAGCACTCAGGAAGGAATGCATTGGGTCCAAACTCCAGCTGAAGGGGAAGCAACAACTCTTCCTCAGCCACCTTGTGCCAAAGCATCAGCAAGAACAGAGAGGCTGATTTAAGTCAGATCTGGGCCAGTACTCTGCCAAGGTTTGATTTCAAGCTGTGAGTCTCAGTTATAATACTGCCACATTGGCAGAGCTGGTCCACATTTGTGCCAATGGAATTTGTGCAGAACCAGACCCTGGAATTGTTCACAGAATTTCCCAAAGTGACTGTTGTTGCCATTTCCACATGGGACATGTGGTACATGGTTACAGCTTCCCTGTATCTCTCCATGGCTGTACCAGTCACCTTCAGGGTTAGGAGAGCTGCCTGAGTTCCAGGGTCATTAAAAGTTCTTTCAACAGTTTTGGGCAGGTTTGGGCAGGTCTTAAAGATAACCTTTGTTGGATTTTATTTTCCATTTGCTAGGGGAAAATGTTCTTTGCCATCACCCCATTAGGAAGAACGAAGTTGGATGGCTAGAGGGGTTTAAGGGGTGATTCTTTAGGTGCCCAGAAGGATATGTAAGGGTGAAATCCAAGATACATGGGGTTCTTCTCTGCATGTTCCTGTTACCTGTGGCTGCAGACATTTAAACTTGCTGCCTGAATCAAGAGACAAGTATTAGCATCAGCAAAGGATACCTCCTTAAATGTGCATTCTTCCGTAATTTGTGCTCTCAACAATTTGCATACATTTGCTATGGTTGCTTTAGTAAAGAGCTTTTTTAGTCCAGTTGAGTGTTTAAGTCAGTAAAACCACTTGACTTATTTCTGAGAGCATGTGATTATTGGGTTGTTGGGTTTGGTTTTTTTTTTTTCTTTTTTTCCCCAACCAGTTTAATGCCTTGTTTAATTCTGCAGAATTTAATTTTTCTGTTTACCAATGTTTGCTCAGTGAAGCCAGCCAGTTTCCTCTGTTAATAATCTCTTTTTTTTTTTTTTTCTCTGTTCTCCCTTGGGTCCTACTGTTTAATATAGCTTTTAGGTTGTTATTTTCTCCTCCTTTTTTTTCCCAGTGTTTTGCTCATTCTATACAATGTTTCTGTCTTGTTCTCTCCATCTCCTTTCCCCTCAGACTGCAACTAAAATTGTTGCTGAAGAGATTCTGGTAAGCAAAATTAGATTCCTGGAACTCAGAATTGTTCCCTGTCAAACCTTATCCTCTTCACTCGTCTCTTTTATCTCTACCAGCTCTGCCCAGGTATGAGACCTTGCTTGGCAGAGCTATTCCTAATATCCCTAATTATGAAGTTAGGCAAGGTCTCAGTTGGCCCTTTCAAAGGTGATGGGGATGAGGATGTTGACAAACTATCTTAGAAAATTCCATAAAGCTTCTGTGATATTTTGCTTGTCCTGGTGAGCCAGCTGCCTGTAGCAAATTTTCTGTGATGACATGCCAAAAAGATGATGTCTTTATCAGACACCATTTCCCATTAAAAACCCTTTAAAAGCTACCAGTCCTGCTCATCCTGGTTTGCTGTGATGTTGGCTACTTTCACACAGCCCTGTGCTATGGGGAGCAAAGTGTTTCACAGAGATCGTGCTGTGCCTCTTTGAGTATGTCCCTGGCTTGGGGCACACTTTGCCTACAGGCAGCACTGATGCCATCTGCCTTTGCCAGGTGACAGAGAACAGGGCTGCTGGGTGGCAGCTTAGCTCTCAATTAATTAAATACTTGCAGGCACTCTTTTCCTTTATTTCCCCCCAGTAACACAGGATATTTATCCACAAGCATTCTGTCTCTTCCTGCTTCTTGCTGGATTTTATGACTTGTGCTCTTAACCAATACCAAAATCCCCATCAGGCTGGTGTAAGCTGAGTATGAATGAGACAAACAATGCATAGATCTTCGAGACTCTAAATATAATCTAAACTGTACAGAAAAGGATGGAGGATATAAGCAGCAAAGAGCCAGTGACTCAATGTAACTCAATCTGTTCAGAATCAGTGAGTGACACAAAAAGCCTCTCTTTCAGTTATCTTCCCATTCTGGTGTCTGCATGCACTTTGGAAGTCCATCTCAGAGGCTGCCTGTTGTCCCATGCACCTCAGCATCCCTGTGACACCTGGCAGCACAGCTGGCTTCACCATCACCTTGTGTACTCTGTACTCCACATCAGCCTCCTTGTCTTTGTTCTGGCTTTGTGCTGCTCAGTGACTGTCTCTGGTGGACAAACAGCAGATTTTGCTGCCTTAGATCCCAGCTTATCCCAATGGATCCAACTCTTGCTCGCAGTTCTCTCTTGTCCAAAGCTCCAGTTTGCAGTCCATGCAGCTGTGACAGACAGCTATTTTTAATTCTCTTGCTGCCTTATCAGGCCCCCAGCCCACATTACTTACCCTGCCCTATATGGGTGGCCATCCTGGTGTGAGACTTCCTGTCTGGAAAATTGGTGGGTTTGAAGCATCATGTCCCATCTATTGTTACACTCTGGTCCTGTAATTGAAATGCAGCCCATGGTGCAAAATTCTTAAAATACATCAGAACTATAAAAGAAACTCCTCTTTTTACTTTGGTCATCTCTAATGCCATAAGAACAAATCATCCATATACTTCCCAATTTAGCCTTGTTTTCCTTCTGCCTTTTGTTTTTCCACCAGCTGTTTGGGACTTGATTTGCAGTGGAAGATGGTGTGTAATAGAAGGGATACACTAATGACAGAAAACAGCTTCAACCTCTTGCACTTGGAGTATTAAGTTTTATGGCTTTCCCAGTGCTGTAAAACCAGCACATGCTATTTTATTTTTCATTTTGGACATCATTCTGTTTATTTTTCTTGCAAGGTTTTATACTAAGATAAGCATTCTCAGAGGTTTTTGTTTACTCTGGGAAAATATTACTGTGCAAGGCCCACTATGTGAAACTGCTTATTGGTTGTAATTTTAATGTGAAAGATGCCAGACTGTTAACAATCAAGAATTAAGTTTTCTCTATTTGTTTTCAGATAGGCAATTTGCTAATTATTTACCTAGGGATTGTTCCTTGCTAATGGCCTATCTGAGTGCATGGCATCCTTCTAATAATCCTACTGTCACGATCTGTGCAGGAGAGAAATGCTGTTCTTTAGGGCAGAGGTGCAGAATGAAGGCAGTGGCGCTCTCCTCTGCAGTCACCCCAACAGCACGAGGTGGAGCACAGCCCTGGTGTCTCAAAGGATGTAATCTGATGTTAGCAGTGTTATCTGCAGAGGTGTGTTTGCCCCAGCTGCAGGGCAGGGCCCAGGGGATCAGTGCCTGCTGCGTTGCTCTCCAGGTGGGAGCAGCCTGCTTGTGCCCACAAAAAATGTGCAGTGGAGGAAGAGTGCAGAGTGCTGTCATCACAGACTTGGGTACAGATAAGGCAGCACTGTGGGATATTCTTGTTTGAGATTCAGGCTGAATGAGCCTTGCTGGCAGGTGCTCTCCTGCTTAGTTCTTCCATGCCCTGAACTACACCCAAATGGAGCTGTGTCCTCCAGACCAGACCTGTGCCAGTCTGACAGGGCTGTTGGAAGGGGCCTCAGAAGTGTGGTCCCAGCAAGTGTGTGGGTCGTGCTGCACATGGTGCTGGGCCCTGGAGGAAGCAAATAATGAGAACCCAGGTGGATGGCCATGGGCTGGGCAAAGATGCTGCAGTTTGCCACAGAGAGGGACTAGACCTGCTTGGTCCATCATCTTTAGTTTTGCAATCCTGATTTCATTTCATTGCCCAAACTCTGTAAGGAGCAGCAGACCATTGTAAGAGGTTTTTGAAATATAAGTGTAGCCTGAGATTTTAATAATCAACCCAAGGTAGTTCCTGTCCTGTGCTGGGTTTATTCCAGAGTGGCCATGACAGAGCTGCCAGGGAGCACCTGGTGGGAATGACAGTGACAGCGTGTGTGTGACCTGTAGAGCTGGGGATGCTGACAAGCATGACAGGCTCTCAGTTGCAATTGTTCTTTTCACACCAAGAAATTACATCCTGCAATGTGTGGCATAGTCTGTGCAGAAGCTCACATGTGAGCAGAATCAATGCTTCCCAAGTGATGTGAGATAAAGGAGAGCAAGGGGAAGTGGAATATCTTTATTACTTTTTTCAAGGGGAGATTCTTTTTCACTTTTCATTTCCTCTTGCATTTCCTTTCTGTATTTGAGCTTTAACATTAGATTTGATTCTGTCTTTATAGCATTCAGGTGAAGACTTACATATTTCATCAGGATTGTCACTCTTGTTTTCAGGACTGAAAATCCCAAACAATATGAAGCAGTCACAGCCATGTACACATCTGGAGTCCTTTCATCTGCTCCAAAGAGGCACTTTCCTTTATTCCTATTCACTCTCATTACTTAATTTCCTAAAGAGGCTGCAGCTCTTCAGTGCCTGAGTATGTATGTCAAAATGTCTCACTAGGCTCTTCCACTATGTGAAACAGTATATCCCATTTCCAGAGCTGAGAAAATAAATTTCCTTCATTTTAGCTCATTATTCTTTAAGAAATTGTTTTTCTTCAATTATCCTGACAATCTGGATTTTGACAGCTCCAGACTCGCTGGGTGAAGCTCCTGCATTTCTGCAAAAAATCTTTTTTCCTTGAGATTTCTCTATTATCTATCATGTCCTTCCTAGGGAGCACCCTTTATTTGGGACTTTTCTTACGTCTGCCACCGGAGGCTGGGTGTCAGCACACAATTTACACCACTGATGGTGAGGTTTCAAAATACACCTGGTTTACAGGCCCCTCTTGGAAAGGTAATGTGTGGCTTTGCAGGCTCATGGCAATCTCCACAGGTGAGCTTGTACTACCTGTCCGTGCTAATGTAACTTCTATGGCCAAGTTTTATAAAAAGAGTCATCACTTGCATTGTCTGGAATAGGATCTTAAAGGAAGCATTAGCAAAGACAGACTACCAGGAGCACTGCTTAGCGCTTTCTAATCTGAGAGTCACTTAACCTATCCACAGGAAAACCCACAGATTATCTTGCAGAGAGCTGTTAGGAGAGTTTTCACTTATGACCAAATACAGATGAGACCAAACTTCAGGGTCTGAACACTGTTCTCCTTCCTCCTCTGCACTATTATTGTGCACATAGGAAGATGGGCTTCCCCTTTCCCACCCTTCTTGCTCCCTGAGCCTCCTCCACATTAGCAGCTGGAGGAGCCAGCACAGCCCTCGCTATGTTGGTTTGCTCAGAAACTTTTCCCCAGTGCTTCGTGGTGTCCTCTGAGGGTGTCTTATGAGGCTCAGGTCCAGGGGGAGAGTGGCCCCATGCTGAGACACTTGGTCATCCCGTGGCTAAACCAGAAATGTTCCATGCTCCTGCACATGCTTCTTGATACTGTAGGCTGCTAATTGCACCTTCCTACCTCTTGGGAATCTCTTGGAGAGGAAGCACATGACTGTGAGGTGTTGCCATGCCATGTGATGGAGTAGGCAGCAAAGACTGAAATCCAGACCAGCTCATAAGAAGAAAATACTATACCCATACAAGGGACTATTTTTACTTAATGAAAACCCTGCATTTGAATCCTAGACCTTACGAAACCCATTTTTTTTCCAAAACTGTTTTACTTCACCTGCACAAAAGTCATGACTGCCATCCATCCCACCTCTCCTAGGGGCTGTCCTGATGCAGCCAGTCATCCGTCTGCTGCAGAAATCCCACTTGCAAACGGAGTGATCCTCCTTGTTTTCAGTTTCCATTGGCTCTAGCTGAATGCCAGCCCATGACTCCCCCCAGCCTCCCTTGAGAAGTAAGGGGCTCCTGGCTCTTTCTTTTCACCATATCCCACCAAGAATTGCATGTTTTACAGTAAAGTTTCCACTTCCTTAACCAGCCCTTTGCTGGTGACACTGGGTAAGATGCATTAATTTGCTGGAGACCTGCAGACAATGTTGATGCTACTCCTTTGCTAACCACTGCTCTGAACATGTATCTCATTTTCAGGTGTAATGAACCTCTCTAAGCTTCTCCTTCTCTCATCTTCCACTCTGAACATTTTTTAGCAGTTACCCGTGACAGTCTGATGGAAAGAAGCTTTACTAGAAGAGTGTATCACTTGCTGATTATTTTTTTCCTCTTTTGTGATGAAAAAGCTCCTGTTGCGTATTTATCACCAGGGCTCTTCTTCAGGAGAGAGAACAGACTGGCTGGCAGCAGCTTCAGCACTAACAGGCTGTCAGGTAAGTGGGTCTCGTGGTACTTTTAGGGACACAGCAACTGTGCCTGCCTGGCTCCACAGGTGACAACAGCTGCCCTGTCCTGCTGAGATGGCTCTTCTGCAGGCTTCATCAGCTTGCCTGAGTTTGATTCTGGGTTTTGTAACAGTTTCATCACTGATTTTAAGGCAGCCTCAAAACTGCAGGTGTGCTCTCCTGTTGACAACTCTCTTGCCTCCAGTTAGCATCAGACACCAAACTGTGGGGAAAATTAATGGCACCTGCAAATTCTGTGCACTTAAATAGTGAGATGCTTCATTTGCAAGTACAATGAGGTATTTTGGTGTCTGAGGCCTGTGCCTCATGTATCTGAATATCTTAAGCATGTAAACAGCTGGAATGTGCTCTGCAGACCTGCTCGGCTGGCAGGCAGGCAGGCAGGCTGGTGTGGCTGTGCACAGCGTGGTGGGGATGGCTCCTCAGCATGTCCAGTGGTGTGCATGTGATGTTTGTGATCCCTGCCAAAACAGCAGCCCTTGCTCTCACCCAGTCCTCCAGTGGCTTTGGGAACAGCTCTCTAAGGTTCTCTTCAGCACACCTGATTATTGCTGAGGACTGAAGATAACCTTGAACCTCGCTCCAGGGTACCCTAGCCCAGTTGAGACCCTGTGCCGGAGCCAGAAGGGGAGATTTAGGCCCAGGGGACCTGCCTGGCCCTTGCCTGAGCCCAGAACAATCTTGGTCACTTATGAAGAGGACCCATGTGCCCTCAGCCAAGGGTGCAATTTTCTGGAGCCCACCATGTCTACATTGCCTGGGCTTTACAGAAGGGCAGTGTGTGCGTGGTGTGCAAGCAGTTAAATCAAGCAGGGATGTGCTGTGCACTCCCTCTCTGTTGTTTCCTTCCAGCTAATCTCAAGTAATTTTGAAAGCTCATATTTTGATCTCACTGTATACAGAAAACATAACAGCTCCAAACCTTTCTCCTGACAGCACACAGGAAGGCCATTGCTGTGCTCTCTGTCAGCACACATGGCTTTCTGTCATGTCCTGGGGCTCAGGTCAGCAGGCAGAGCTCTCCTACAATGCTCACAGGCTGGCAGGAGCTCAGGTAACTCCAACACCCTCACAGCCCACCCAGTGGGATGTCACGCTGGGGGAATATGGGTGGAGTTTGCTCCCTGGACCTTTGTGCCCCTCAGAGACAGGCAGTGACAACAGGAGCTTCAGCAGCGGGCCGGGGCAGGTGTGCATGGCTGGCCAAGGCAGCAGATTGTTGAAGCCTTGCCCATGGCAGCCCCGAGATATTGCCCATGGGGCTGCTGGGGTGGGGCCCAGGGGGCCTTCCCGGGGAAATAGAAACATTGTTCTCAGGAAGCAAAATGATATTTTTGGCACCTCAGCTGCCAGGTTGCTTTGTGGGTGGGTGGCAAGGCTCATGGTACTGACCTATCTCTTGGGCTCTCTGCTGCCCAGCCAGAAGCCCCAGGGACACATGGAGTACGACACATGGTAAATCCTAATTTTAATTCTAACATTCAATTTCAGGAGCAGCTGCCTGATCCCCAAGATCCTCTGCCCTCCATCCCATAGGGGTACAGCTGAAGAAGTGCCTGCAGTTCCTCCTGCATCTGAGGCTGGCTGGCTCCTGAGCAGATCAGCCCTGTGCCGGCCAGGGGGTGCCAGCTGCCCTCCTTCGCCTGCCCTCCTCTCCTCACCTCTCAGGAAGGGCTGAGGCTGCCACGTCCTCATAGTCCAGCTGTGGGCAGTGCTGTGCAAGGCTGGCATTCACAGCTTCAGCTCGTCCCTTGCCCTGGATGAGAAGGAAATGTGTTTCCAAAGCTGAATTGCGGAGGAAGCACCAGGTTGAGCACGCAGGTGGGACAGGCAGAGTGAGCTGCCGGTGGGGGGCGGATGCTCCGCAGGACAGACGGACGATGCGAAGTCATTAGACAGGCGGGTGAGCTGTGTCAAATAGAGCAGAACTGCCTGCAAATGCAAAAAAATCAAGGTTGCCAGGGAAAGCAGGAATACAGAAGGGATAAAGAACTCAGCATTAACCTCATCTTGGGAAGAGTGTCAGGGCAATAATAACTTGCCAGGGCTTTGATTTCTGGTGAATGCCTACGATGTAAGTGATTTGTTCACTGCTGGTGGAAGATTTTGTTGGGGGTAGAGACCAGGAGAAGCAGCCCACGCTCATTGGCTGTCTCCAGATAAGGATTTGTTTGATAATGTGGCATCTCTGCTTTCTGAGCGGGGACAGCTCGTGGACTGCTCTGCACAGGCAATTCAGTCCAGCTGGCAGCAGCAGGGTCCTTTATTACTGTTTCTTATGATTATTGCAATTTTTGTTATTATGATTACTGTTATTTGTTATTACAGACACCTGCCAAGACACACATGCCATTTTTTCTGCCTTCCTAAATGCCAGTACCTAGTTTGTTAGCTGTGAATCTGTGGACACATATTTGAGCAAGCCACACCCTGCCAGAGTGCCAATGTGGGGGCCTTCACAGGGGATTTCTCAGAATGAACTGAGCCAGGTGTGTTGTGGGGTGTGTGTGTGCACATCCATAAAACAGACTGTCATTTTTTACCTGTCTTGCCCTTTCCTCCATAAGGCAATGTCCAGACCACAGAAAACCAAGCTTCAAAACATGAAGAAATTATTTTCTTTTATATGCCCAAGGCTTGGTGTCTTACAGGGCTGCAGGCTGTGTTCTTTTGAGTCAAGTTCTCGATACATCCTGGGAAAGTTACAATGAAAATACTTGAAAGTGGTGATGTTTTCAGGCGCAGAAAAGCTGGCTAAGACCATTTGGTATCCTCTGTATGGACTCCTGCCCTGGAGCATCGAATGCAATTGGGGAATCAGGCGCCCAACGCTATTCCTAGAGAGAGTCAGAGCCAACACTGCTGCAACAGGTGGGCAGCCAGGGCACAGGCAGGAGCATTGCTGGCAAAGCTTTTGCAGACGCTGATTTACAATTTATTCTGTTTTTTCTGGCAGAAGAGGTGGGTGATGTCTGGACTCATTTGATTCGCCAGGTGGAAGCAGCCAGCCACGGTGTCGGCATGCCTGAGGTCTGTGTGCCAGCACAGCACAGCACCCTGCTGGCTTGGCCATCAGCCCTCCCTGAACCTTTCTAGGTGCAGGTGGCACCAGCTCTGAAACACAGCAGGCACGGTGGCAGGGGCACTGCGAGACCACGGGAAAGCCTGGGTCGTTGATGAGGCTGTTAGCACTCTTTCAGTCCTTTAACGTACAAGTCCTTAGGAGAAGACGCTGGCTTAATCTCAGCTCAACTGGAAGAATGTCGATGACTGGAAATGTCATCAGCTGCCTATGGGCCAGACTGGCCCTGAGCTGATAAGGAGCAACGTAAAACAAAAATGTCAACACAAAATTGGAGAAACACAGAGGATGGTTGCAGCTCTTCTCCATCCTGTAGGAAGCAGGGCCCCTCTGTTACCAGTGCTTCTAGGAGCTGAACTTTCCCTAAAGCCTCAGTGACAAACTCTGCTCTTCCTTACAAAAGAGAAAGGTGGCTGCTCTCAGTGCTGGAGAGAAAAAACTGAACTCTTGCCCCATTGACTTAAATAAAGAGGGTAAGTTAACTTCTGTTGCTTTCTTTAATTTTTTTTTAGGGCAAATCTCATGATGTTCTGTGCTGCAACCTTGTTTTCTTTAAGCGCTGGAAAATGGTGGGGGAAGGAGACCCAGCCAGAAGGAGGGCTGATCCACCTCCCTCTCATCTGGAGTATGAGCTTCGAACACTAGGTTTGGGCAGCAGGTCCTCTCACCCCATGCCAAGTGTGTTCTCAGGACTCCTCAGGAACACCAAATACTGTGTCTTTTGGGCAAAAAGTAATGCTAGAAGTGACTATCTAACCTTCTCTCTTTGGTGGGAGGGATGTGTTAATTCTCCGTGGAGAATGGGGTGCAAAGCTCAAACCTTGTGACTTATGAAGCAGAGCAGTGTCTGAAAATGTCACCTAGGCCTTGAACCTGTCTGCATCCCTTCTCCAAGTTTACGGAGAAAATAAAATCTAAAAATATACATGATAAATCTAAAAATATTTTAGATAAAATCTAAAACTATACATGAACAGCCAGCAGATTATAAGTAACTTACTCATGAAAGCAACCTATGAACTTTTCCATGAGTGTATTAGTGAGGAATCTTTGAAAGAGCCAGAGATAAGAGAGGCAAAGAGTGATTTAGAAAGCTTGCAGCTGGTATCAGTGCTGGCTTTATGTCACTAAAGCACTGGGGTTTAGAAAGGGGGAGAAGATGCAAACATGCCTCACCCCACTGAATGCCTTGGCTAAACTCTGAGCGTGGGATGTGCTTGCTCTGCCCCGCGTACAGCAGCCATCTGGGTTGATGTTATCGTACCCTGCAGCACCGGCCCCGGTGCCAGCTCTGCCCGGGAAGGCCTACGGGATGCAGTGCTGCATCATGTGTGTGTGCCCGGGGTGATGCTTGTAGATGGTCCTTTAGAAGCCATTCCTTCTGGGGCCGCGTGTGCGGGGACAGCCCCTTGCCACCGCAAACAGCTCTCCGCGGCCGAGCTCTCCGCTCCTTTCGGCAGCACGGGCTCATCTTAGAGATTAGTCCCCCGAGCCTTCTGCTGCCTCTGGTCTCCTCTGCACGGCCCCGGCCCTGTGGGCAGCCGAGCGGCGGCGGGGGCTCTGGGGGAGGGCTGGCAGCCCCCGGAGGCAGCGGTGTCCCCGGAGGCAGCGGTGTCCCCAGAGGCAACGGTGTCCCCGGCAGCGCGCGGCTCTACAGACGGGCCTGGCCCGGCCGCTGCTGGCCCCGCTAGATGGAGCTCGGGGCTCACGCACCGAGNGCCCCAGAGCCTGAGGGGGCGCGCCCGCCCCGCGGCCCGGCCAGGACCGAGGCTGCGCCCGGCGCTCGCCTGCTGAAGCCGGACAGTCCCTGCGCTGGGGAGCTGGAAATGTCAGTGTGGGGCTCGGGGGGGCAGCCACGGAGGCGTGGGCAGAAGACGGGTGTAGGGACAGCAGGGGGAAGGATGCGGTGGTGAAGGTCAGCGTGACAAATGTCATCCTCGCTGTCAGCCACCGCCACGTGCCTTTGAAGCGCTGTGGCAGAGATGGGCTTTAAGGAGAGATGGGTCGGCGCAGGGAGAGGTGGCCTGGCAGGCATTGAGCTCCTGATGTGCAGATGTAGGAGAGAAGAAAAAAGCTTTGCTGAAACGCTTGCTTTTTGAATGGATAATTTAATCAGTGACATTAAGTCCTTCCAATTATTTCTTTCCATGGGTACTTCCTATTTATTAATTTACTTCATATAAATCCATCAAGCAGTTGCCACACAGCAAGTAAAAAAAAGCACCCCAGAGTTTTGTTGGGAAGGCATAAAAGTAATCGAAGAGGTTAATTATCACTGTTAATTAATTGCTTAACAGATTTGGCTGTGCACAGCATCTCCCGGTGCCCTTGGTGCTGGAAAGCCAGGGCCATGGGGCTGGGGCGATGGCAGCAGCAGGGGCGCCAGGCAGGGTGCCATTGGCAGGGCACTCATGGAGGGATGATGGTCGGGTATCAGCCTATCTAGTCTGGGACAAGGAAGTTTTTTGTGGAAGCCTCAGGACACCAGGGGTGTGTCCATCAGAGTATTTCCTTATCTTCAAGAGTGATTTGCTTAATCAGCTTTGGCTTCCTGCTCAATTAAGCAGCTCCTTTGGTGGGGCAGTGGGGCCGGAGGGGTTGCCATGGGTTGCCTTGGGAGAGAAGAAGGTTCAGAGGTTGGAAAACTTTCTCTGAAGGGAGCCATGAAGGAAGTTTAAACTAATTTAGCATAACAAAGGAAAGGTTAAGAGGTGACTGGATCATCATCTCTAAGTACTTATTTAGAAATAAGCCTTCTGGGAGTTTAATTTGGAGGACAAAAGCATAACAATATACAATGCCTGAAAGATGAAGACAGGTTAAAACGGGGTGTCTCCCTTGTTAACACTTAAGATTCCCTACTAATATGTTTGGAAGGATGGAAGTGTTTCCATCCTTTGGTATCTTCAAATCCAGACTGAAGATCTCTCTAAGCGACAAGCCTGGGGTCAGACAGAAATTATGGGCTTGTGTTTCTGTGGCCTGTGTCTTGCAGGAGTTCATATGAAATGATTTTATCTGATCCTTTAGCCTTCAGATCTATACATCTCCCTGCAATAACTAACACTGCCACAAATGTGCTAATTTCATCTGGTAGTTTGCAGATGACCCTAACGTGATATGTTTTGTGTTGGCCTCTCCCCAAAATGTGGTTCTGATGTATATCTGGGGCCTCTGTCCCATTGCAGACTGCAGAACCCCCTTGAGCCCCCTTTCCCTCAAATGGATTTCAGTGATGCAGCATTTTGCTGTGCTGGCTTTCTGTCCAGGGATGGCTGAAAACTTGTTGCTGCACAGTCTGGTTAAAACATGTTTTGTGGTCCAGACTCTGCTGTTTACTGAGGACTACTGAGGTATGCAGTATCCCATCATTTGCAGAGGCCATAGGACTTCATTTCTGCTGAGCTCTGGCTACTGTGAAAAGTGACTGTCACTGAAATAGTGGGAACAGATACCTGGTTTTACAGAAAATGTTACAGTTTGGGAGAAGGAGTCCTCTTCCCCTAGAAAAGTTCAAGTTTTTGATGTGTAAGTCCAAATTTGCCTGATGGGGATATGAAAAAGCTCTCGGCTACCAAATCCACCTGATTTAAGGCAGCTTCATGGTTTGAATTTCTTCTGCTCGGAGTCCTTGAGTTGCTCAGCTGAGCGCTGTGTTAATGCTGGGCTTTGAATTTGCTATTCCTCCCTTGGATGGCTATGCTCTGTTGCCCAACCGTGCGGTAGTTCCTCGGCTGATGTAAATCGGTTTAGCTCCACTGCCTTTGCTCCTCTGTCACATACCCTGGCTTACAGCGTCTCCCCCAGCCTGGCACTCCAAGGCAGCCACCTCAGCAACCTCACTTGCCCCCAGGGGCCGTGCAAAGGAAGGTGAAGTTTAGCTGGAGCTCCAATTAAAGCCCAGTTGGATGAGGCAGAATTTCAGTGGAGCAGTGCTGTTGCCATCGTGGTCCCAGGGCCAGGACTGGACGCTCATACCTCCCGCTCTTCGGAACACGCAGGTGAAGTGCTGCTCTCCGTGAGCCCCCTCGGTGTGCTGGTGCGGAGCATTCCACCCGGTGAATGTCGCCATGAGCAATACAAAGGAAGGCAGCGTCCCTGCACTAGGACCTCGACTTCAGCAGGCTTCCTGGGGGATTCAAACTTCCAGCATGACTCAGGGTATTGCAGTGAATCTTTAAGATAACATCTTTTGCTTGCCAACATGCAGGCTGGCTGCCAAAGGTGGGGGAGGAGATCTGTTATGAGTCTTTTGTATGTGCTCATAGTAAATAGATACATGCCAAATTGATTACACTTGCCTTTCTATTTCTCCACTAGGAATTGAAGGAAAGGAAGAAGTAGTCCCCTGTGGTCTGCCCCAAACCACTGCCTCACACGCGTGGTTTCTCAGGTGCCTGCAGCTGCCCGCTGCTGCTGCTGCAGCCAGCACACACCCCAGAAACAACGGCATCGGGATCCAGATTTTGCAGCATGGATTGAGATCCCTGACCTGCTGGGCAGGATGATCTCCCACTCCATGCCTGAATGTGCCTCTGGGTGACAGTGCTGTTGTCCCTGATGACAGGTGAAAGGAACCAGGATGCAGCAAGACAAAGTGACATGGGGTGCTGCTGGCTGAGGTCCAAGCTGCCCATAGCAGGGACACCCTACTTGGCTCAGCCCTCATTCTGCAGAGCTGAGCACCATGCTGGGCCAGCTCACCCCACCTCATGGCCTTGGTCCTTGCCTACGTGCAAAACCCCAGGACAGCGTCAGTTTTTTGATCTAGTGTCTCCCTGCCAAACCATTAATTTTTCCAGTTTAAATGCTTAATAAAATGGCCCTATTTTGAAGTCTGCCAGCTGAGCTGCCTCTGAGCTGCTTAGGACTACCATTTCCAACTGTTCTCTGGCAAGATGATTTCTCAAATGATTTTAAAAAAATAATCAACGTTCTAACCACATCTGTGGCTGCCTATATCTCTGGGAGCACAGAAAATTAGCTCGGAGGCCATCAGGTGCTTTCTGAAATGAAGTCTTCTCCTGCAGACGGCACAGCTCCTGGCGGTGGAAAGACCAGCCACTAATGTGGCTCTTGCTGAGATTTCTCCCACCAGTGTTTTGTGGCTGAGTGAAAAGAGCAGCCTAAAACCACCTGATTTAGTCTGTTATCCTAAATCAGCTGTGGGTTCTCTTCACACACACCATCCAGCTGTGCTGATGCATTGGCAGGCTGACCTGGTAAGGAGATCTCCAGTGTTAGCGAGTGGTTTTACTTAAATGCTTCTCTTTTCCTATTAGTCCTTCCTAGACTGAAGTATTGGTCCTCCATCCTTTCCTAACACAGCTGGCACAAGAAACAGCAAAATTTTTGCTTCCATGGCAGAGACCAGCTAAGACAGAAAGCACATTTGGAGCCTTCTCTGTGACATACCAATGAGGTTCTACTTGTGTACTGCAGCTGAAGCTCTGTTACTGTCATCTCTAGGAAAAGTTGATTAGGTCCAGTGGATTGCTGACTTCTTTTATGAAGAAGCTGTAAAAAGTTTTTTTTCTTCTGCTAGTGCTTTTCTCCAGGGAGTTGTTGGCAGAGAGAGAGAGAGGCAAGAGTCTCAGCAATAATACATTTCAAAGTTATTATGCCAGCAGAAAAGAAACACAAGGGTTTGAACTTGGTAATATATATTTTTTTATGACAGGACAGAACTCTAAAGGGGCCCTCCTGCTGTGCAGACCTCCCTGGGTTTGCAGGGCTCCTGGCTGGCTGCACTGTGGGGTGACAGTGGCTGCGACTGGAATCTCATTTCAGACCTAATCCTGAGGGAGGTTTCTGCCACTGAGCTGGCTCCCATCCTGGCTGGGGAAGATGGGGATTTGGATGGAAATTGTCTGTCCCTTGGGCATACCCCTTCTTTTAACTGTGGACAGACAGGGGCCCTTCTACCTATACCTACCAGTCATGGTGGCACATTCAGGTAGCGAGCAGTGCCACTGAGCCCGAACTTTTGTGCTACTGTGGTAATGGTAGTGCTTTCACGTAGGAAATGAGTGTTTTGTCATCTGAGACCTCTTCTTTTTGTAATGATTAACCTTCTGCTAATGCTTTGATATAATATTGGGCGACGTTGAGTGCTGCGATATTGATGTTTAATGTGTTCCAAAGCAAGGGCTCAGGAAGCAATAAAGATTTACTCCAGCTAATGTGTGAGGGCTGGGCTGTCCCTGGGCTCTGCGCTCACTGATGGCCTGACATGTTTGCCATGGTGTGGCAGCATCATCTAACAGAAGCTGATTTTTTGGCTAATAATTTAATGAAGGCTTTGCTGTATTTCCAATTACTGGAAAAAGCCATGATTCTATTCTGATATGTGTTATAAAATCAGCCCTTCGTACTGGAAGGAGCCAGGGGAGAGCACCTCGTATCTCTCTTTTGGCTCCTGATCAGTCCTACAACAAATGCCTGCCCCATGACAACATGTTGGGCCATACAGCAGTGCTGCCCATGAGTGTGGGAGGAGACTCCCAAATGGGGGAGCATAGCAGAGGCAGAGTGCCTAACTGGGGCACCCACCCAGCCCCAGGACCCTCTATGCCCCACACACAGCTGAGGTAGATGGAGCTGGCACAGGCTGACACCACAAATAAGATGGCGTGGGAGGAAAACTTGGAAGGACAAATTACTGTGAGTATTGATTCCCCTGACTGCTTGCAGAGGGATTTCATTTAGCAACACTGCCAATGACATTATGTGCAGCATCTTGTCCGTGGCTGGTTCAGTGGCATTAAGAGAATTACTTTGGCCTAATGAATAGGAATAAGAATATTTCAACCTCCTCCCTGGAAAGTAATGGCGGATCATCAAGTGTGCAGCCAAGTTCAGGTCTAGTCACTTGCCAAGTGAATGCAAATGACAGGTTGTTTTATTTAATGGATGCCATGGTGTGTTGGCCAAAACTGTTGTCTCTTTTCTTTGCAGATTGGTTTTCCCCCCTCTCTTCTAAATCAGACTTTGTCTCTGCTTCTGATTGGCTTTTTTATTTCAAGCAGAAGACATTTTTGCTGACTCTTGCACTGAAATCTGTCTGTAGATTGCACCAAAACTCCTCTATCAGCTGTATTTTATGCTGTGCTAAGGGAAGAGGCAGAAGCTGGTGTGCTGGTAGTGGTCACTGCCAGCCTACAGTGGGGCTGCAGCTCCCTGTCTCCTTCCAGCTCAGAACCAGTGAGATGCTCCATTGATGTCACTGCTGTCCCATCACTGGGACCACGGGGACATTGTGGAGTCCCACACTCTGGCATTGGGCCATTTGCTGGCATGGTAGCCTGGGAGCACCTGGGCTGCAGTGCACTTGGGTTTGTGCAGAGCACTTGCTCTTGCAGCGCTCCAGCACCTCTGCTGCCAGGTGCCATTCAGCCAGTGCCCCACAGCTGCTCCTCTCCAAAGCCTTCCTCCTCCCACATGGCTCATGGAAGTGCTGCTCGCCTCAGCTGCTGTTGTTGTCAAGAGGTTTGCCGGGGTGGAAGTTCCTGTGAATGGCCAGCTCCTCATCTGCTGCACGCTCACTCAGCCCAAGGGTGAGGTGGGTGCTCTGAGCTGCAGGGTCCAGGCGGTGCTAAAGCACGGCTGCATCCCCAGCACAGGGTCCAGCCAAACAAAGCCAGGGGCACTGCAGATCGGGAGTCCCATTCCACCAGGGCCTGGATTTAGTCCTACACATACAGTGACTCTTCAAACACAGGCTGTGCCTCACCTCGGCTCACAAATTAGATCAGCATGAGACAAAGTATCATCACAAACGAATATTTTCAGATGGGACGTGGTGTTTTGCTTCATGAGGATTTGCAATGGCCGAGGGTGGGCTTCTTCTCTCTTCTTTTGTACAAAAATCAGAAAGCGTTTACAAAGTAAACTCTGACATTTCAGCTACAGACTAGTCACCTTTCAAATGAAATGGCTGTTACTGCTCACTGGCAGTTAATCCTTGCATGGAGATTTTTGCTTAAAGAGCTGGAGGGAGGTGGGGTTTTTACTTATTTGTTCAGAATCAGGGTTCTATCCTAATTAATTTTTTAGTTGACAGGTTTCTGCTTTGTTTCTCCAAGTGTTTTGATGTATGAGCAGAGATGTCGCACGGGATGTATGTTTGCAAAAGAGGCTGATGGGAAAGATCAAAACTGATTTGTTTTGTTTGCGGAGAAGGAGGCTCCAGATCTGTGAAACAGAGCAGGGAGTGACTGAAGGCCCCAGACACCAGCATTTGCAAGCTGAAATTGCGGCTGTAAGCTGGTGACCAAAGCCCTGCTGACCTTGCAGAAGCCACGATTTCATGTCAGATATCTGACACATCTTGGTGCCCTGCTTCCAGCCTGCCCTGAACACAGCAACTCAGGACAGACTTGGGGATGAGCCCAAGGGCTTCTCCGTCTCCAAGGCTGAGCACAGCAGGGACTGCTGAACAATTTAGGAATGAGCTGGGCTGGGAGAAATGCTAGACAGGTCTCTGACCGTTTGCAAATAAGCTGCAAAATGATGCTCACAATAGGGCTGCAGAGCTGCCTTTTGACTGGAACCATGCCTGGAAAATGTATTTCCCAAGTGGGGACTTCAGCCATTACAAATCCCTGACTGATGTGGTCGAGGAACATGGCAAACACATGACCCATTACCATGATCCGCCAGGCTGGATCCTGCTAATGTGCTTGTTTAACCCTCTCCAGCACGACCCAGAAGATTCTGCCTCTGAGCGTCTCCAGTGTCAGCCCTTCCTGGTGCAAACCCCCATCCCCACAGGCACAGGAAGACGGGAGCTCCCTGGAGGAGAGCTGGCCTGGCTGCTGGGAAAGCAGCAGTGGAGAGCATGGGAACAGGCAAGGAACTGGCTGCACTGCTCCCACGGAGCCTGGGAGTCACTGCTTGCTGTGAGGGCTCATTAGGGCAGTGGCTTCAATGCTGCATAGGGTGGGACAGGGGATTGTAACCTCTTTCCTGACCCCTGACATCTCAAAACTGTCAGTCCCCCTGGTTCTCTTTCTTCTGCCTTGTTTGCTTGCAGCCTTTGTCCTTCATGGCAAGCTGTTGCTGGGGTGGATGGCTGTGGTGTAGGGTCTATGATGGGATGGATGGAGGTAGGATGGTAGTCCTATTTGGGCTCCATAGCAAAACCTCTATGCTTTATGGGCACAGTGTCATGGTTTTGGGGACCCTTAAGGGTATGGGCACCATGTGAGGAGCTCCCTGTCCCACCCTGCAGTTTGCTGAGGATGTTCACCTCCATAGGCAGACAGTGAGTTGCCATTGTCCTTCACAAGCTGTTCTAACTTGTCTCTAACAGGGCTCCAAGAGCACAGTCTGCCTGGAATGATTGTCAGCCACAGCAGCATTGTGGCTGGGCCTGAAGCTGGAGCCAGCTGAGGCACTTGGCTGAGATGCACAGACGTGGAGCTGGGTGCTCTCGCCTTTCCAAAGAGCTATGGAACTGTGTCCTGATGTTGGCATAGGCTGGCATTGTGCTTGGTGAATTCAGAGGATGTTTTTACACAGTTGTGGCTGGGAAGGATTGAAGAGGGTTTCTTCATCTTTTTAAACAATAGGTAATGGCAAAATCCATCCCCTGCCTCTTTTAAAGACAGTTCCTTTTCCTGATGGGTAGATAGATATAATGAGATTCTCAAACTCGTAAATCTGCTGTGACTTTATTGCCTGCATCTGTTGGAGATGATGTGAAGAGAACTTCATACAGAGAGGACTCTTGAAAGGTTACAAAGGAAGCCAGCAGTCTTCAGAAAATCTTCATCTAGAGAAAACAGCCAAGAAAACCCACGTAGAAGAAAGCACTTGAGCTGGATGAATAGGTGTCAGGGATGAATGCAAGTGACACTGGTAATGGGGCACCTTGTTGTGAAAGCAAACTGAAGCTAGTCCCCCATGTAGGGCAGCTCTGGTGCAGGAGCCAGCCTGTGGCTGCTGTGCACAGCTCCCAGCAAGGGGAGCAAGGGGTTGGCCAGCACCCCTACCCTCGCACCCGGCACCCCTGCGCTGACAAGGGGGCGCACGAATGGGGCAAAGTGGAAATGTGTTGTGGCTTTTTTATGTGCACTCTGGTGAATGTTGCCCCCAGTTCAGCCTCTGCCCTGACAGTGGTGAGAGGCATCCCTGTCACTTAGACCCTTCTCCAGGCTGCTGGGTCTGCCACAGTGGACAGCCCCATGGGTGGGGTGATGGCACACCATGGCCTCACCACATCCCCATGCTGCTCCACCTTCCCTCTGGCTCTCACAGGGTCACCCGTGGGGCCAGAGATGTGGGAATAGAAAGGGGCGCAGGAAATGGCCACAGAAATTAACTGCACATTAAGCTGGTCGGTAGATCAGTCGGGATCTGATCAGCACCCAGGCGAGCTGGGGGAAGCCCTGTACTTGTTGAGGAGCCCTGGTCCAAGGACTGGCAAAACCCTGGAAAGATTCCAGTAGCTCCTATGCAGGGTGGATATTTCTTAGCTGGGACAGCTTGCTCAATGTGGCTGTGGCCAAGAGAGCTGCAGGAAAATGAGATGTCCCAGCCTGTGCCTTGCCCCAGGACCAGTGGTCAGGGAGCTATGACTGCCAGGCAGGGGACTGCAAATAATGAAAATGGGCTGGAGATGGTACCAGAAGGTGCAACCTGCTCCCAGAGCACAAGCTGTCGTGCAAGGTCATGTCTGTAGTGTGATGCAGTGATGTCCTCATGATGTCATAATGCAAGCTAGCAGCTATTTTAGTGGCAGAGAGTTAGACTTAAACCTTCCACTTCCCATTGCAAGGGGGAAGATGTCTTTGTTGGCATTCCTGCCCCAGTAGCCTCTGCTCTTGCTGATAACTCACCCTTGCTGAGACAGGGAGGCAATCCTGAAAGCAGAGCTGCAAGTGGGGAGAGAGCAGATGACATCTTTAAGCTGTGATCATTGAAGAATATTAACCACTCTTGGGCTTTCTGACTGCCAAAAAGTGATGCTTGAGCAATGTGGCGCCAGGAATCCTGAAGTCACTTTTGTAGCCTTGGAAAATGCAGCTGCTTTGGGATTTCAGCCCAAGACGGCTGTTATTATCCACTGTGCAGAATGAAGCTTCTGTTGGGAGCTTTTACAAAGGCCATCAGTCTTCCCAAATAGTGGTTGTTTTTATCACCTGGCAGTAATGATACTCTCTGGTCCCTTTAATATCTGACTGTGTTCCCAAAGTGAGACCAGGAAACTCATTTAGGGCTCACCCCCTCCAAGGGAAACAGCTTACAATTTTCTGCCAGGTAGCCCTACCGTTGTGAGAACGGGCACCACTCACCTAATAAAAACCTTGCTGACAGACACGACCTCCTGGAGGTTTATCTGAGTTGTTTGTTGCGGAGCAGAGCAACATATATCAGGGCTGAAATAGGTGCCAAGCAGCAATCCTAATGCACGGCGTGTCTGCTGTAATTGATTCGCAGGCAGGACAAATACCCGGCGGAGAGCGCAAGGGGCCCTGCCTACTCTCCCAGCTAAAATGTTATAACGCTGTGTGAAATCGTATTGCTGAAGCCCGTGGCTAAAATCCGTCTTGTGGGCGGGCTGGCTGTCTGTAAAGCTGCATCATCCAAAATATCCCCGTCCCTGCATGCACTGGCTGGGGCACTTGGGCTCCAGTTCAGAAGGAAACATATTAAAAAATGGATCAAAAGTTATGACTCTTGCCAATAATGTGTGTGCAGCATTGCATGTGCATTGGCTTCCATTTTTTTGCCTTGCTGTTTTATTGTTCCTCCAGGTAAATGTTGAATGAGGAAAGGCTTAAAACTTGAGGAAGCTACTTAAAACCACAGGGAGTTGTAAATTTTAGGGATGGCTAAACTTGATGGGGATGGCTTGGTGTGGCAGTGTGGTGTAAAGCAGGTGGTGGCTCTAGGAACATCCCAAATTCCCCACACTAGGAAACAGCCTTAAATTTTGTTGATCGTCTGACATCTACTACACACATGTGGGGCCAGCTGTGGTACTGCCTCCCCATCGCTCAGCTGCAGAACCTAGTGGGAGGTGTCCCCAGAGGGGTGGGAAACGTCCCTGGACACCCCTAAGCAGTCTCCCCATAAATACAGGCTGGCTGGGAGAGCAGGCAGCAGAGAGAAGCTGCCATCTCCTGCAAGCTTCTTAATTTCATCAGCTGCACAGGGCTGCTTCACCACACATCTCCCCCGGCATGGGATCAGGCAGAATTAGAGATTTGATCCTTGGGAAGGGCTCGGGGAATGTCTTACAGGGCAAAACTGGAGGAGCTCAGCTTGTTTAGCTTATTAAAAAGAAGATTAAGAGGTGACTTAATTGTGCTGTGTGAGGTACCTTCATGGGGAGAGAAAGACAGGTATTAAAAGGCTGTTTAATCTAGAGGAGAAAGGCATTGCATGAGCCCGCGCCTGGAAGCTGAAGCCAGACAAATTCAAATTGTGAATCAAACAGACCTTTTAAAAAGCGAATGTTAATAAAGATTAAACTACCCAGGAGAGCTGTGCATTCCCTTGCCTTTGATATATTTAGATGCAGACAGGACACGTTTCTGCCCCATACACTTGAGCCAAGCAGGAGTTACTGGGCTTGGTAAGGAGTAATTGAATGCCAGACCCGGCCCTGCATCAGGGAAGGTCAGGTGAGATGATCTAATGGTCTCTGCTGGCCATCAGTGCTCCCATGCCTGGAGGCTGTGATTTGTGTGCTTGTGTCCAGGCAGCTGGCAGGGAAACGGCTCTACCAAGAAAAATCAGTGGAGAAACATGAGGAACATGGCACTGTGTCAGAAGGGACAAGAAGACAAGTGAAGACTGATGTGTATGTGGAGAGTCAGAATACTAGAAAGGAAAGGCTTTTAGCCAGAAAAAGGTTGTTTATGAAAAAACTAGATTATTTCTGGACATTAGCAGACATGTAAATTTTTTGTGCTTAGCTACCCCTAATTTTCCTCACAATTAATTAAAAATAAAACCACTCCTCAAGTTTTATGTTGACCAGGAAATCAAGGCATCGATGTGAAAGCCTCATCTGGGGAACAACAAAGACAAGTCATATTCCAATTTCATGTAAGTAGGGTACAGTGAAATGATACCTGAATACCTCAGAGAGGCCCAGGAGTGGCTCAGGAACCACTGCTCACTTGGGAATGCTGGAGTATGTTGTGACCCTATTTTTCTCTTTATTTTTATGAGCCCCTCCCCAGGGCTGTCAGTTGAGTATGGATGCAGAGATGAGCTGCTGTGGGGTGTCCCTCATCATTTTTAATAATACTGGGATTCAGCAGAGCTTATCTCCTACTCTGGGGCCTGAGTCCCTGTCCTGGCCCTGCGGATGGCCTGCCTAGAACAGGATTCTGAGATGCAGCACAGAAGTGTGGAGGGATGCACTGGGCCTCAGCTGCTCCCAGGCTGAGTGATGGGCTCCTGCAGCAAAGGATGGAGCCCGAGGGAGGATCTTGCTGAGAAGTTGTTGTTCAAGGTGCTTTTCATAATATTTAAAAAAATGTGTTTGCTTCCGCTTGCAAATGTTCAAACATCTTTAAAGTGTCTGTGGTGCCAAGCTGCTTCTCGCCCTGTTTTAAGAGAAATAAGCTTTCTTTAAGGAAAAGGAGCCACAAAAAGCACAGCGAGCCCGAAGTTAACAGAGAGCAGACCGAAACTAAATTAACACCAGCAAGATTTCAGCTGCCCCTCCAAAATATTGTGTCTCACGGCAAAGGGTCTGCGAAAAGATGGGAGAACAGATTGCTTTAGCACATCTTCATGGTGTCTCTGCGGCACAGATGAAGCTCAGGCTGGGTCCCCTTCCCCTTGCCAAGCCTGCAGTGAGGACTCACCACCCCCAGAAGTGGACATTCGGAGGTGCAGGCTCGGCAGTGCCATGAACACCCGTGGGTCCAGCCCCACAAGGGGATGCAACTCAGGACACTGTAGCCAGAGAGTTTAGAGAAGCATCACCTGCAAAACCAGAGTGTGAGCCCAAAAAAGAAGCAGTGAAGAGAAGGCAAGGGACAGGGAAGGAGAGCCTGGACCTTCTCCACCGCCATGAATTGGAGGCGAGAGAATGGGAGCGTTAGTCGTTGGCCATGGTGTCGCAGCTCTGTGTGGATTACATTGGCCAGCTTCAGTGATGAAAATAGGCAGCCAGCAGTGAGTTCCTCTTTGTAACAGAAAATAGTCAAAACAGCTTGAAAACTATTCATAATGAGAGCTCTGAGAACAGCCAATGCTACACACACGGAGTGAATACTGTCATTAAGCACTCTTTGGATGACAGTCCCAGCAGTTCATTATCCCCCATCACTGCTTGGGGAGAGCGGTGGAGGAGAGAGAGGGGTGAGCTTTTTTTTAAATAATCCTTTTTTTCCTTTTTTCTAAATTAATCCCCTCTGTAAAGCAGAACACCAAAGCAGCAGTATAAAGGCAGCATCCTGCCTTGCCAGTGACCTCTGAGACTGGAGCATGGGGCTCTTGCAAAAACCAGTGCCACCAAAACACAATCCCAGTCTTGATTTTATTTAATTTGCTAATGGATTGTATTTATCCTTTTTTTTTTCTTTTCTTTTTTTTTAGTATGGTTTCTGGGTGTGTCTTCTTCCTCTGAAAGTGCAAACAAAAGTTTAGTTTTAAGACCCCAGCTAACATTTTGACTCATATTAGCCAGTGTGTCCAGCAGATGTGGGCTCCAGCCTCACCACCCAATCACCATGAATGATGCAGCAGCTGCTGGGAGCCTCCTTCTCCATGTGAGGATACTCACCTGCAGGTTGTGACTTCTTTGTGTGGATGCAGGTGGGTGTCTTGGGCTGTGTCCGTGGGGACTGTGGGGCAGGGGGACAGCCAAGAGGAACAGGTCTCCCTGCCCTTGTCCTGCAGTGGACCAAACCCTGCAGTAGTTCCCTGTGCTTAGGGAAGAGGCGCAGGATGCCGAGCTGGGTATGGGCAAAGGGCTGGCAGCGCTGTCCATGTTTGCAGGCCAAGCCCAAGTGTATCCTGCCTAGGCTAAATGGGGATGTCAGCTGGAGGTGTTTTATAATTAGTTTATAATTAGCCCCTTGTTTGAAGAAGAAGTATTTGTTTCTGTCAGGGACAGTGTTACAATGCACGTTGGGTCTCCTAACCAGAGGTTTTTAGGATGTGAATATCCCTGTATGCCCAGAGGAGAACTCTGTGCCCTTGCCTGTTCAGAGAAGCCCAGTACCCTATTACTGCCATCCAAATTCATCAGGGCATCCCTTGGCATCAGGAGGAACACTTGTTAAAACTTGTGCAAATATTTCCCAGCCTACAATGTCACCTGGGCAGCTGTGATGAGTCACTGTGGCTGTGTGTGGCTCCCTGCACTTCATCAGCATTATCTTTCCTTCATCTCCAGTATCTGAGGAAAGCATCATAACTTATTCCCGAGTCAGGATGCTGAAACTCTTCAATTCCAGCAACACTGCTGTGTTCACAACCTTGTCATCATCCTGAGGCTGATAACCTCAGGCAGAGGTGTTAATTTTTTAAGTCATTGAGCAATGTCCTGTTTGTGACATTGGATATCCAGAAATACAAGATAGAGTAGCCCTCTCCATTCCCCCAAATCACCCACCAAACCCTCCACCATTCCACCCAGCCTCACTACCCTCCTCAGCCATTGAAATAGATCCTGATTTAGAGCTGCTCAGCTGCAGGTCCCATTACAGCCCCCTGCTCATGTGCTGTGGTCTGGCATTGTTGCATGGCAGGGACTGCAGATCACTGTTGGAATGGTTTTATCCCAGAGCAGTACACTGCTTGTTCCCAAGTGTGGCACTGCTCTGTTTTAATGAGCTTTGGACATGGCATTGTCAGCAGAGCCCTGGCTGTCTGATGATGGCCACTGGGGATAATTAATCCAGTGTGTGCCCAGAGCCCCGTGCCTGCCTGTGGCCCAGCTGGGGCAATGCCAGCTGGGGCAATGCCAACAGCATGGATGGGCTGTGGCTGAGATATGAAACTACCTTAAAGAGGACTCTTACCCATCTCTTCCTCTTAAATTGAGGCTAACATTGTTTCTAAGCTCATAGTCTAACTTCTTCCTTTGGAAAAAAAGAAAAAAATACTATTTTTGAAAAACAGATTCCAAGTGGGACTCTGTGACTCACTCCATAATGCTACCAGGCCCAGATTAGGATGCTCCTTGCTGATACCTGTGTCTATAGCTGGCCTCCACAGAGCTGGTGGGGGCAAGGGTGGGGCTCCTCATCCCCAGTGAGTACTAGTACATGGCACTGAGAACTTGTGTACTTGAAGTTCAGAAAAGCAAGAGTTACTGATATGGCTTTCCTTTCCAGGAGGAAAGCCAGAACTGGAACTGGCTTTTTCTTCTTCCTTATTTCCTCTAAACCAAAACAAACAGAAGTTTTTAGCTGCTTCGCAGGTAATCACTGCCTGTGTGTCAGAAAAAGCCATAGAAAACTCCCTTTGCTTCATAAAACTGAGGCAGCACATTTGTCACGCTCCTCGACACAATTGGCCGGCCACGTGTTGGCAGGGAAGTGGCACCTTCCTGGCACTGGGATTTCCTTGCAGTGGCAGCAATGGGCAGTGGTAAGGGGACAGCCTGTGGCAGGAAGTGGCACAGCTTCCCTTCCTATCCCCATCCTCATCCCTGTCCAGGCTGGGAGGCCTCAGATGTGCTTTTGGCAAAGGGTGTTTGGCCAGGGTCACCACCACCGGGGAAAGCACCCCCCAGAAGGCTCCAGGCCAGGCTCCCTTCACCCCCCTGTGTGGGTGCAAGGGAGGGATGTGGTGAGCACAAGGATGGGTGCCACAAGAAACATCTCCTTGGCTGAAATGGCATGTGTCACCCATAGGGAGCACCAGGCCTGGTCTTCTATGTGTTTGCAGAATGTATCCTCATCCAACAAAATAAATAAATGGATAAATAAGAATTGCCGGGCGAGATGTGGTGGCAGGGTGCCAGTCCCAGCACAGCCAATTCATTTTCAGTTCTCATTAATTTGGACTGACCTTTGCTCACATTTCTACCATGAGCACGTTCAAAACAAGGCAGACATTTAACTCTGTTTTGGGCAATGCTACTCTAATGTGGCTTTTTTTTGCATAGCTCTCTCTTTTATGGTAAGCAAATGTACTGCCAACTTTTCTCTTGCTATGTACACCAGCGAAGGGAACCAGATGCTTTGTGTTTTCCTCCAAAATGTATCTGAATGTTGTTTTTTGTTTAGTGTTTTGGAGGGAGGGCTGGCTTACAGACAGCATTTCATAAATCCAGTCTTCACTGCACGCTGTTTCCCAACTTACAGCGGGTCCTGGCTGTGGCTCCTGGCTGGATTTGTGGTCTCTCCTCACACTGTGGCAGCAGCCCCTGAGGCGCTGAGGGGCTGATTCCCAGCTGTTCCACTCTCAGTGGGGCATGGCTGCCTCTGGGGGAGACCCCACTGGAGGTGTGGTGAAGGGTGTGGCAGGCTCATCCCACTGACTTCTTGCACAACAGACAGTCCTCAGCTTGGCCCTGTGCAATGGCCATGCCTCTTGAGGAACCTCTGAGATCAGCCTGGAGACACATCCCAGGGGAAAAAATCTCCAGTTCAGGAATGGGGTTTGCTGCTTGCGGGGAGCAGGATGTGGAGATTAGCCTGGTGAGTGCTGCTCTGCTTCTGGAAATGGAGAGGTTTCACTCCTGACAACACTGGGGCCATATGGGGCTGCCTGTGCCCACCCTTCTTTTCTGGGGGGCTCAGAGCTGGTGTTCTGTGTGGTGGGGGCTGCTCTTCCTCCTGTCTGTGCAGACCTGAGCTGTTGAAGCCAACCCAAGAAATTCTTGCTGTGCAAGAAAGTCATGCATTCTTGGACAAGATTGTCAAAAATACCTATGCCACCAGGGCACTTCTGGCCATTTAAAATAATTTCTCTCCTCTACCTCCATCAGTACTTCTGCTGCTATTTTTATAATCACTCTTCTGCTTTCAACTCCTTATCTTCTTTAGCTTTCCCTCTCCTTTTCACACTTCATGCCCTAAAATCTTTTCATCACCTTTTTTTTTTTCTTTTTGGGTCTGATTGGGCTTTATTTCTTCTCCTCCGCCAGATTTATGTGAGTTGTCAAGTCCAGCAGCCGTTTGTCTCTGCCTGATGACAGACTTGTGTCCCACCCCCCTCCGAAATCAGATTCATGGCTGTTCTTTAAGGCCCTTTAATATTTTAATGCTTTGACTATAAATTCCATTTTCTCTAAGCTTCAATCCTTCTGCGGGCCTTCCCGCGGAGGGCCGGCGGCGGCCCCCCCGCTCTCCGCCGTGATTTGCGGTGTGTCACAGGCGGCGTTTGCCATGGCTCTGCTCCACGCACCGGAGAGGAGGGCAGGGGAGGGGAGCGTAGCAGGAATTCGCTTTTCCTTAAGCTCAAACGATTCTTCAAACCTTGACAGGAATTGACTTTTTTTTTTTTTTGCTTTCAAGACATGATTTGTTGTGGGCTTGTTGTGCTTTTTATTAAAATGCTCTCATGGAGTGCTTAGAAAGGTTGGCTTTGCACAGCCTCAGCTTCCTTCTTTAATAAATGCAGCCTCGGCTTACAGTTTTTCCCTCTGATGTGTCAGCTAGGGGACTCACTCTCCATCTCAAATACACCCAGACTGCTTAAATCATCCTTATTTCTCTCAGAGGGAAGAGAGACTTTTGCTCTCCAAAACTTTTCACACCCTAAGTTAATAAAACTTCTCTGCTGAAAGCGATGGATGTGACACTGTGCTGAGGATTTCATGGCCGAGTGCTGGATTATTGCTGTGGTGTAAAAGGCTCCCCAGCCTTGGTAAGCACATTGAATGTCTTCCTAAAATATGAGGTTGAAATACATTTGGCAACGGCTGTGTTGCTCAACACAGCCCATCACCGAGGTGTCCTGTGCCTCTGCTGAAGCCACTCTGCTTGGGAGTGTGATTCCAGGGCTGCGAAGAGGGCTGGGCTGGGAGCCAGGGCAGAGTTACTCTGTAGAAACCCGAGAGACCAGGAGGGCAAAAATAGTGCTAGAAATTCTGACAGTTTTTGTAAAGAAGTCAAGTCTGTTATTAAGCATGAGATTGGCAGCTGATCCAAAGGGTGACAAAGCAGCCCTGCACTGCGCCAGGAGGGACCTGATAGGAAATTATCAGCAACATCTGGGACAGCTATTTCCTCTAGGTTTGTAAACATTTAACCAAGGAAATGTTAGCAAAGTCTATTGCAGCAAACAGTCCTGAGCCACCAGCACGGGCTGGCTCACCCTGCAGCCCTCCACCCACTGCTGCAGCACAGGGAAGCAGAGCTGTATTTCTTCCGCTGATTTTTGGCAGCCGGGCCAAGGCGGGGGTAGAGCTGCTGAGTGTTTAATTCAGTGCTTTCCATTTCGGATATTAGTAGTGCAACTGAGTTATGACACAGGAGCTGAGAGAGGAGTCATTCCCTCTGAACACATTCAGGATTAGTTATTTTCCCATTAAACTGCTTTAGACACGGTGAGTTTGTTGCCTCAGATGGGTCACTGCATGTAACAGGAGATGATAGGAAAGCCTAGTCCTACCTGATCAGTGTGACAAAAGGGACCCATTGAATTCAATGCAAATTTTGCTACAGATGTATACAGACCAAAACTCAGTGTCACCCTCTGTATTTACACCATAGGGCTCTACTGAGCAGACACAGTAAGGCTGAAAGGACACAGCAGGGACACAGCAGTGGTGACACCAACTGTGGTCAGGTCCCCAGTGCTCAGCTCACCAGGAGTGAGCACCTGGGGGTTCACCAGCACCTCTCATGGCCACGTGGGTTTGTCCATTTGGGGTGTAAAGAGGGAAGATATGAACTATTTTGGTGCAGCTATTGAACAGAGCCATCCAACTTTCATGGGAAGGAGCCATTGGGAGCTTCCCAATGGAGAGAATGTGCCTTTATGGGTGCTTGTCATCATGGTTCAGGGGGCCTGGCAGTTAAAGATGCAATGGACAGGCTCCCTGTGGTCCCTTCAGGGAGGAGGTGGAGCACCAGCCTCCCTGCCTGCCAAAGTCATTGTCCACAGCAAAGCTGGCAGCAGGTTTTGCTCAATCCCGTTGGATGGCTGGTTATAGTGCCAGGCTCCAGGAGACAGAGGCATTCTTCAGGGAGAGACAGAAGAGACTGAGGCAACGGGAGGCTCTACTTGCACCTGCCTGCAATTAATTAATTACGAATCCACTCATTAGCTCAGCCCCATGGCTCCCCTTACTGCCAAGCCCCCAGCTGTCCGGAGAGCAAGTCATTATTTGAAAAGATTTCCCATTAAATCCAAAAGAAAAAGAATATTTGAAAGAAGAAGGGGCAAGAGAAACAGCAAGGGTGCACACACGATTGCAATCAGCTCTAGAGGATGTGCAGGAGTGGCTGGATCCCCATCTTTGAGCAGCCCGAGAATTACGAAATCGATTTCATTAGCCTGCAAAGCCCCTGATTACTCTTGAGCCATGTGATATACCCCCCATGGCTCCCCACAGTCTGGCCTCTGCTTGCAGCGGGTACCCTTGTGTGCATGGCAAATGCACCAGGGCGCTCCGGGTCCCACCCGTGCCTGCCAGCTCCACAGCAGCCCCAACCAAGTGCAATCCCAGCTTGTGCAGACAAAAAAACACCTGAAGATTTAAATTTCCTGAAGTGGGTGCCTGCCTCCCCTTGGTGCCCAGGCAGCAGCTTCAGCCCAGCTCACAGGCTTTTAAGCTCAGCCAGAGCACACATCTGCTTTGCCCGCCGTGTTTCTATTAGCTGCTCTCTGCTCCCTGCGCTAGCGGAGGCCCCCCTTAAACCGCAGCGATTTACGGGCGGTGTTACGGCAGGACAGGTCTGACACTGATTGAGTCGCTTATCTGCCGTCTCCGTCCTGCTCTCTGACAGCCTCTCCCCCAGGTATCAATCTGCACATCAGTTCTTTATTTCTAGGTGAGAGGAGAGCTGTCAAGGTTGCAGCTACACTGTCATCTTCATCTAAGCTGCCAGCCACCCTTCATTGCTTAAAGACCCTCTTTAACACACAGACGTTTTGGGAGGGGGTCACCGTGTTGGAGATGGCAGCAAAATTTCATTTGCTCTCAAGGTGCCCAGAGCTTGATGGATTGGCTCTCATTTGTCAGGGTTCCCATAAATAAACAAGAATTTCCAAGCTGTAGGTTCAGCCCCACAGCTTCTCCTTTCTGCGGCCCTGCAGTGGCTCCTGACTGCCTGCTAACAGGGTACTGGGACCCCTGTGAGACACGAGGCTCCCCTGGGCCTGGGCTGCCACCAGGTTGGTGTGACAGAGCAGAGGGAGGGTGTAGAAGACAAATATGTGGAGACAGGCTTGGCATTGGGGTTTGCCAGGAGTCCTCACTGTCTTTGTGATGAAGAACAGGTCTGAAGCTGAACTGCAGAACCCCATCCCAGTCACTGCCCACGTTGGCAGGTTCATAGAAACAGGACAGGGATACGCTGGGATATCAGCACCTGTACCCTTGTGAGGTGGACAAACTGTGACAGCCTGGCCCCCACAAGTGCACTTTAGTTCTAAATGATTTTTAGCCTAAAACTCTATTTGTCTCTGGGATCAGTGGCAGCACTGGGCCATGGCACTGGGTGACAGGAAAGGACCTGCATCCACTTTGGGGTTTTCTCTCAGGTGCTGCTTTTGGGCCAGAGCAGCTTCCAGGTATCCCCAGCTCTGATATGAGATGCTCTGTGTGTGCACTGGGTCTGTGTTAAAACTCCGTGTCACCTTGGTGTGCCACAAAGCCTGGGGTAATCCAAAGGGACAGGCAGTGCACAGCAGAGGAGAGCAGTGGGCATGGCCCTGCGTGCCTCCAGTTGCACCTCATTTCGCTGGGGCTTCTGCTACCCACAGCCCTCTTCAGTTTGGTTTCCCCGTTGCTGCTCTTTCATTAATAAAAAAGTCACTGAGACATAATCTCTACCATAATGTTTATTAAATAGTAATTTTAAAAGGTTTTTATACAAATCATATAAACACAGTTTTATTTTTTTTGTTTTGTTTGTTTGTTACACCGAAGAATCACAGTAAAAGCTCTTTAAGTCCATAAGTCCTGGCTCAGCCAGTAAATGGTCAAATACCTTGAACTGCAAACCTTGGAGAATTTCCATTTCTGCATATAATTTCTTAATGGTTTAATTCCCATGCTCACCTCCGGCACCTTCTCACAAAATGAAGTCGCCCAGAACTACAGCCCACCCATTAGCAACATGTCCTGCCATGGGAGGCGTGTGGAGGCAACAGCCCACTTAAGCAAAGGCATTAATGCCGATTTTTTTTTTCTTTTCTGAATTTCACAGAGGGAATTGCAATCAGCAAACCTAATCTATTTGCAGAGGAGGATGCAATGAATTGAATGCACTGATGACTTTTCCCCGCCTCCCTGTTGAAGTTACAATCAAACACAGTTTTCCGTAGAACAGTAAAGCACCCGGCAGAGGTAAGTGAGGTATTGGCTGTGCAGCATTATCGGCCTTCTCCCGCCTGGCGAGCTCACGCGTGGGCCCTGCCCCAGCTGCCAGGGGCGAGCGGGACACGTGGGCTGGGCGCTTCGCTGGGCCCGTGCCACGCCAGTGCCAAGGTCAGCAGTACTCTCCTGCCCCAGATCAAGAGATACATTAACACGAGTCAGTCCCACGGAATAAGTCACATACACGATACATACAGAGAATTCACGTGCGTGTGCAAACACACTATTTCTGAATATATGTATATATGAACTCTTCTCTCTGTACGCCTACTAGACACCATAACATCACCTTTTTAATTATATATTTTCACCTATTGTTTGCCTAAGTTGGCTTTTCTACTGTACGGTCCTTTTCCATTCATCCTTCCCCTCTCTGGTGATTTGAAGGGAATGAAATCATTGAGCAGCAGCAATCCAGCTTTGAAATGGTCTGGTACATTTCCTCTCACTGCCTCTGTTTCTTTTGTACAGTAAAATAACACCCCTGTGGAATTTGTCTGTGAAAAACGCCAAAAGAAATAAGGTGATTCGAAAAGAGCATCAGAGACACATTTACTGCTGTTTTTGTCGGGTGCACAGTGTGAATTAAAGAAATGAAGGCCTTTGTGTGTGCGCATCTCTGCGTGTGTATACGAACCGTGGATGTTCTGATGACGCAGCTGCTGTATCTGCTCCCCCACTACACGTGCACCTTTCTTACAGCAGAGAAGGGTTTTTTTTCCCTAAAATCTTACTGTTTGAGGGAGCTCTTAATGAAACAGTAGACAAATGTTCCCATTCCCACACTGCCAAGGAGCGGCTGTGGCACTGCTCATGTGTCCATGCTCATCTCCTCTCCAGATGTTGCCTGTGTTCCCAAACACCTGGACTCCTTCACCATGTGTTTGTGGGGCTGGGCAAACTGAGCTTCTCAACACATCACACCTTTGTCAATTGCAGTTGGTGAGGAAAAAATGCCATCCCCAGCCCAAACTCTTTGCCAGGTAAAATTTAAAAATCAGGACATGCCAGGTATTAGCAAAGAGCCCCTGGAAAAGCAAACCCAAATTGACAGAAAGGTTTCTTATTTATGTATGTGCAAGCTGATAGAGGTGATCCATCTGTACTGAACTGGAAATGCAGGCATTGGTTTGGGGTTCAGCATTTCAATTTTTTTTCTCCATTCAGTTGTTTTCATAACATTCCTCTCCCACAGCACAGTGGTAAGTGGAGAGGTACCAGCTGCTACACAATGTAGCCAGACCATTTGAAAGTAGAAGGACCAGATTTCTGCTGGGCTCTAACCAGCAGAGAGTGGTGAAGAAGAGCATTTTGTGGGGAAGGATGAAGGCCTCACTTGCTGTTTGCTACAGCACTGGAGGAAAAATACTTCTAAGGCACTTGTTCAAAGTAAAAAAAAAAAAACACAGCTCACAGATAGAACTTGGGGTTTTTGCTACTGATCAGGAGCAGCGCAGCTTTGCTCCAAAGGGGCGGCAGCTGTTTGGTCCAGTGGTGCTGATGGCACCAGCTCACACCCCCCAGCTCCAGGGAGAAGGGGAGCACCAGGAAGGTGAGGGGGTGCCAGCAGGCACCATGGCCAGGCTCCCCAGGGCTGTGGGCATGGCTCCAGCCTTCTTCCCTGTTCATTTTCCCTTCCTGGCACTTTGGAGAGGCCTCAGCATGGTACCTCAAGTCAAACCCCAAGTGAAGCCCCCTTCCCAAAGCCACTGCCTAAGCGCCAGCAACCTGACAGGCTCTATCTTTCGTTTGCTGCAATTTTCTCATTATAGCAAAAAGAAAAATGTCAGACTCAAGAGGAGTGGGAGATTCAAATAAAGGCCTTCTTGATGAAGGCCTCAGCTGTTGCAATCAAAGATCTGGATTTAATAAATGGCTCTTATTCACAAATCACTTTAAGGCTCTTCAGCTTTTCTCAAAGAGGTGCTTCTACAAATAGGGTTTCCCTTCTATTTTCTTTCTTAATGACTTCAGAAAGCGCTGTTGTTACTGTTGACAGTAATGCCTGTATCCCACCTTTCCCCTGCTACCAGGAGAAGGACAGTTGAAGGTAACAACATGCTTCCATTTTCAGGACTGCAAACTGCAGCTTCCTGTTCTTAGTGTGAAGTGCACAAATCCCTACAATGATATCTGGATGGAATCTAAAATGGACAGGGGCTCCGTGTGTGTGTATGTGTTATTTCTAAAGAAATCCCTCAGCCTTCTCAGCAACTTACCAGAGAAAGGAGGTGGGAAATAACAATCAACATTTAGTTTCTCACATCCAAAAGGTAAACCAGGTTCTCTCACCACATCCCAGCCACTCACATCAGCAGAAAATGAACATGAACCAACAAACAAGGGGCTCAGTCCCTCCTCACCCGGCACAGTCTGGTTTGCAGGAAAGCCACTTGGTCCTGGTGGAGTGTGACCTGGCAGCAAGACCTGGTGGCAGGAGCAGTGCCTCCCCTCATTCCTGCTCCCCTCACTCCCTGTTATGGCATTCAGTTCCCATAGAAAACAGCAAAAAAAGTACCCCCCTGCCAGCCCACCTCACCGGGCACAATGCCAAGGGTGATCCCCAGGCACCCATCAGGCCTCCGAGCAGCACTTCTGGTGGTTCATCTTCACTTTGTGCTTGATGCCGTCGTACAGTTCGAAGTTGTAGTTCTCCAGCGTGGTGGAGCTCCGCGAGGACAGCCCGGCGTACGAGCACGTGCAGTAGAGGAGCAGACCAGCGCAGATGGCCCCAAGCAGGACACCGAGGGAGCTCATTGCTATAATGGTCACCAGGATGGGATCCAGGGTGTATAGCCAGCTTTTCTCTTTGTCCAGCTTCGGGGTTCCTGGAGAGTTAGTAGAGAACAGTGTGTCGTTCCTATCCGATCCAAAGTAATCTGCAGTGGAATGGGCACTTATTATCCAGGGATCACTTTTTATTCCCCCCTCACCTTTATACATTTTTTACTTGGAGTTGTGATGGCTTTACAAGAGTTAAAGTATATATATGGGAATATCTCAGCAGGATTCACTAACCCAGGTCTAGAAATCATGTAAAGCACCAAACTACCAAGAAATTTAGGCACCCTGATTCACTTTTAGACATCAGACTATTGACATTGCATGCAAGCATTTTACACCCACCAAAACTCTGGCCCTTCCAGTGCCACTAGGTTCAAAACTATGGAATCAATCTGTCACAGGTCTCAGACTTAATTTTCTTCATTTACAAGTCAAAATGCCATGCAAGCAGCACTTAATTCTTAAAAGATCAGTTTCGCTTGTCCTAACACAAATACAATACATTGACTTTGCAAGGTTGCTGGCTGTTGAAAAAGGAAAACAGGAGAGGAAAACCAGTGTCTTTGAATGCTAAGCCACCACTTCAATGTATATTCTCAAGCGTGTTCTAGCTTCTAACACCACCAAAGCTGAGGTTTGTGAGTAATCTGAGCATCTGATACTGAAACACAAGCTGCCACAGCTGAATAGTCCATGTGGCATTTGGATACCAACCTGGATCATCGTTGTCTTCAAAGTCTTGCTCAGAGCTTGGGAAGTCATCCTCCATTCTTGGGAAGTTCACTGGAACAACAAAATGGGAAGCACTGTTTGTTAAAAGAGGCCTTCTGGGGGCATCATTGCCACTGGTCACTGGACTGTGGGACCAGGCAGAAGAAAGTAGTTGTTAAACTACTGCAAGGCTCTTCCTTGTGGAAGGAGGAGTAACTCATTATCTTCTTCCCTTGGCCAAAGTCAATGAAGACTCTTGCACACTTGAGAGAAGAGGATCTTCACACTACATCACATTTCATAACCACCAAATCACCAGCTTTTAAGAAGGAAGGAGAGTGAATGAAAAGCAAAGAAACCAGACAACTTGAATAGCACTAAAATATTGTCACTGATGCCTCCATAATGGCTATAATTCACTATTAACATGCTCATGGGTATTACCCTTACACCTTTGAGTAGGATCTTAGTGCCTGTCATTACTTGCCACTAATGCTGGATCCATTTAGCACACACTCTACTTTTCATCTTTTCCCATATATCTGACTGGATATAGAGCTTCAATGACCCAGTTCCTCTTTGGGTTGCAGATAAATTCACAGTAATTTGAGGAATTTATGTATCTTCATTATACATTTTAATGCAAAAGCTGGTTGAAATGGAGAGAGAGGCAAATGGGTGTCCATATCTAGGCCCTTATGTTAACATTTCCCCGATCCAAATTCCTTTTAGTGGTGACATTTCTTTCTATTGTTCAGCACAGACCAAGGACTAGTAACCAAATGCACATATTATAATCTGAGCTGAAGTAAGTTTTTTCCCTGTGCAGTCTTCATATAATTTTCTCTGCGTACAGTTACCATGGCTCTTTCCCACTTTTCCAAAAGAAAATGTCTTTTCATTTCAATCTGTGAAGAGTTTTCAAAGCTGACTGTAACTTGGGGTCCTCAGCTGAGAAGGTGTCTCGAAATGATCAGGAATGCAAAAAATCAGGGACTAGAAAGCGATAGAAGTCACACCTTAGAAGTAGTTATGGTTGGAACCAAGATTACTTTATGTCTTGTGCCAAAATGGCAAGAAGAGTTTAAAGAGGTTACCTACAAACAACTAAAACTAAAGATTGTAACTTGTACCTAAAAAGTCACATGCAAAGAAATTATTGAAAACCTCATAAAAGAATATTTCTGCATATTTGCAAGGATATTTAGGACTTGAAAAGGCCTCCTGAATTGTCAAATACACTTTTTTCTATCCCAGACAACTGTGTCAGGAAATCCATGCCAGCAACATTTCAAGGTTCACTTCCAGAGTGGGGTCTCTGCTGAAAGCCATGCTGCCCCAGTACCACCCAACCCCTGACAGCAGTGATCCTCTGCTGGTATTTATGATACCTTCTCAGTCCTTGGGCAGAACTGTATCTGCACCCAAAGAATTAAGGGATTTCTTTGAATTTGCAGGTGAACCTGGCAACAGGAAGGCTCACAGCCCAACACTTGCCCCTTCTGCTGATGAGTTCTGCATCTGGCATCAAGGCTGCTGCTACCTTATCGAAGAAACCCAGGTGCACACTGCCTTCTGTAAATCCTCACTTTAGCGGCGAGTGCACATGATTTCTCAACAGTTCTCGAACTGACAGGCCCAGATGGCAACATCTTAGGGCTGGGAGAACTGCCTGAGGGCCTCTTGCAAACATTTAGAACCAAACATGTGGAAAAATAACTTGCAAAGCAGTTCACACGTGGAGACATCTGAACTGCTAGTCACCCACTGGAGGACAAGCAGTGAGGTTTGCCATCCGTGTCACCCACACAACCCTACAGAAACTGTATGTTGCTCAAAGATGAGCAGAGGTCGAAATTAGATGACAGTCTGCCCAAGGAGTCCATGTGTGGAGAAAGGCTGTTGGAAGTCACTTGACATTCCATACTGTAGCTGCTCTAAATTTTGTGTGAGAACAAGCTAGCAATTTGATCCTTTTGTAATTTCCCAGGGTAGCCTTGAGGGAAAAGCCAGAAATAAAAAAGTATTGGTTAATCAACACTTTCAAAAGAACACCAGTTCTTCCAGCCTGAAAGGAAGGAGCACTGGGAAAACTTGAAAAGAGAGAACATTTATACAAAAAGCCCAGCCCAGAATCTGTTTACTCTTCTAGTGATTTGCTCAATTCCCCATGCTAATACAACTCTTAAGTCCTGCTTAAATTATATCTTCCTACTTGCCCATTTTCCTTCCTCCTCAGGCCCTCATTCTTCTGTTCCCCACATGCCATTTCATTGCTATTTGATTGTACGTTACCATGCAGGGCTCTACATCCTCTGGAAAGCTTTAGAAAAATATAATTCGACGTTTCTTTTTCCATACTGGGGCTTCTCGAGTCATTAACTGAATCAGCTCAGGCTGTGTGGGTGTCTGTGGGAATTGAAGCTGGTGGCCTCAGCTCAGTTCCTAGTGGAGATGATTTAGAGTCTAGCCTGTCACAGAGTCTAGCCTGCTGTTTGTCATCAGTTACGCTCCTTTGGGACAAGTCTCACCAATACTGTCACAAGTGGAGAAGGCCACAGAAGGCAACTCCCTTAGGAAGTGGTCCCCAGAAAAGCCCAGCAAACTGGTGGGCAGAATGGGAGAAACATGCATCGCTCTGTGTTGTGGAAAGCTGCTTCCTTAAAGGGCAGATTTTAGGCACAATTTACCTTGCATTTGAAAAGGGAAAAAATTTTCTGGAGAAAGGTAGTCAAGAAAGTTAGGGGGAAATTGTAATTAAATATAAGGAATGATTTCTCCTGAGTGAAAGGCCATTTTAAAAGCCCGTGTGCCAAATGATGACTGTGAGCACCTAGCCAGTCCTGGCCAAAAGATGATATTAGCAATGATGTTGGAAACAGCCGGATGCCAAGAAAGGCTGTTATCTGTTGGATCTGAGAGCACTGCCAGCTAAAAGGCTAATTTATGGGACCTGAAAAAAGAAAGATAAAATTCTAATCAGACAAGGGCTGATTTAAGTACCATGTTTGTATGAACTCACATCGAGGGAGAGCAGGAGAGAATTAGTATTTCCAGAGATTAAAGAGTTTCAGTGTACATCTGTTTTAAAATAGTAGCAGGGGTGGGAGGGATTGTGCCAGGGCAGATGAGCGGGGCAGGAGAGCAGAGAAGGTTCTCTGGTGTCCCACCACACACATACACATGCCTCTTGCAGGAAAGCTCTCCAAACCTGTCCAAGGCAGCTCAACTCTCCAAAGCTGAGCTCAGCGTGTCTGATGGCCTGGCACGTACTTCCCACCACCATAGGTGCTCGATGCCAGCCCTCCTGCACAGGCTTACCACCACCTCTGGCAGAGACCTCCACACCAAGCCAAGAGCTATTGCTTTGGAGAGAACACCCAGCCCTGATTGCTGGAACCTGGACACATTCTTCCACGGCAAATGACAACTGTCAAGAAAAAAATTGCTGTTTATTTCTAGCCTGACTTTGTCTGGTTTAAGTCCAGGCACCAGGTGCTGCCTCCTGCCAGGTTGCTGGTGGGAGCTTAATCACCCTGGGCCAGAGCTCCATCACCTGGCATCTCTCTCTACACACAGGCATTTGCAGATTATCTGTGGTGCCTCTTGGAGTCTTTCTGGCTGAACAAAATGAGCCGCTCAGCAGGAGGTGCCTTTTCCAAACAATATATCAAACTTGCAGCAATTTCCAGATATTATTATTGCCTGCCTAGAGCCACTCTGGCACAGGATAGCCTGGCCTGGAGAGCACCCAGGATGCACTCCCACCATCCCTGTGCTCCTGCTTTTCTGCAGGGGTCCACAAGCTCTGGGGCTGAAAGTGATGCACCAGGTGATGGGTGCTTTGTGAGCTCTGCTCCCTACAGTCTTTCATTCCCAGTAATATCTGTGGCTGTGCCTGCTGAGACAAAAAAAGCAGTGTAGGAGAAAGAAAAACAAATTGCTGGTTTTGGGGAAATAAGCAGCACGTGGTTGTTTCCCCACTGTGGAAAGGACTTGAGGGCAGCCAGCTACATGCTCACCCCTCTCTCCTGCTGCTACAACATCCCTCTTGGCCAGTGCTATCCTGCCCAGTGAAGGGAGCGTAGGAGGTGCACCACTGCTCTGCTGCCAAACAAGTGCCCACGAGGGTCTGAAACATTAAATGCAGCCAAAGCCAGGAAAATGGGGTCAGAAATTGACATTTCCCAGTCTCGGCATAGAGAGACAGAGCTCCGGCTCTGCTCTCATCCTTGCTTTTCTCTCTTTGCTCATTCCCAGTCCTTTTCTCTCCACAGCAATAGTGTGACTCCAACACACATCATTTTGTTTTGACACAGCGGAGCAGCCGCCGTGGCCTCGCCTTGACACCGCTCTGCTTGGCGGCGGCGCAGCGCTGCTCCTCTGGCTGGGAGCCCCGGGGGCTGGGGGTGACACCTCCCACCCTCGGCAATTGGAGAAGCACTTCTCAAAGCAGCAGCACAGGCTCCAGGCAGAAACACTCCCTCTGAATCCCCCATTGCTCTATTTCCAGCTGAAAATCCACCTCACTTCTCTCTTTCCCACTCCTCCAGAAACACAGGACTACTTTAGTTTACAGAAGGGATAAATCCCTGCCAAATTTCAAATTAAAACAGTGCTTTGGCTACAGCTGAGCATTAAAGAAAGCAAACAAGCTGCCACTCCCTGGCCCAGCCTGCCTCTGCAGCGCAGGAACCGCTAGACCTTATTCTCAGATTGCCTTGGGGCTGCCCTGGTGGTGGAAACTGTGCACACCTTAGACCACCACAGAGCCATTGTCAAACTGGGGGTGCAGATGAGCCTCTTGCACTCCTTGGGCTTCCCATATGAAGATAAGGTGGGAAAGTATGACTGGGCAGGTGAAGACTCCACCCCAAAAGCACTTGGAGACATGGAGCCAGGCTGGGTGCTTGGTGTGGAGGTGGCCATGAGCAGGCAGCTATTTCCAGCCCTGGTGCTGCCCTCCAACATGTGGCACCTGGCCCTGCTGCACGCATGGCAGATGGCCAAGGTGGCTGCCCAAAATGAGCACCCTACCAACCCCTCCCTGCAGCAGACACATCCCCTGTTGCAGCCTGACCCCTTCTCTAGCCCTGCTTTTGCACCTCTCCTCAGCAGCGGCACCAGGCCAGGGAAGCCGTGGTGGTGGCGTGTGTGTGTACGGCGTGACTGTGGCATTACACAGCGTAATCCTCTCCGTCTCTCTCAGCTCTGTACAGCCCGGGTAAGGAGCTGACACGCAGGTTCTGTGCTCCGTGCTGAGCTCACCGACCCCAACCCGAGCAGCTCCTTGGCGCAAGGGCGGCACTGTCCCCCGCTGCCGCCACGCAAGGGCTCGGAGCTGGGGGAGAAGCTGGCAGCTCTGTGGCATCCTGGTATGTTTATCACCCTCCCCGTTGTTGCTGTTTGTTTTTACAGTGCAGTGGCTAACGACACGATTCCTCAAACTGGCAGTCACGCCTGCAGTCTCTGCTAAGAGCTGCCAAAGCCACTGATGGAGGAGCTGTGGCGGAAAGCCAAGCGGCTGTCCAAGCTCGCCTCGGGGCCTCGCCTGCTGTCTGCAGGCCTCACTCTACCCTGACACGGGGTAAGTGGGGGCTGGCCCTGCTAAAGTCAGTGGGTTTTCACAGGGTTTCTAGAGGGACAAAAATCCAAACATAGCCCCATGCACAGCCTGGTTTCTACCTTGTTCCCTTGCACGTGGCAGCAGAGGCATTTCCACCAGGCCAGGAAAAGCCAACTCACCCCCACAGCCTGGGGGGCAAGCAGCTCTGGGGTCCCTGTGCCAAGTGTCATCCTGCGGGCGCCTGCCCTGGCAGGAGGCTGAGCCAACTGTGCGGCCGCTCCCTCGGCTGGTGAATGAGCTTTGCAGCCTGCTCCTGCCTGATCAGCCATCTCGGGCACGCTGACATTGCCAAGGCACAGCACAGCCTTTCCCACGGCGCCCTTTGCTTTGCCAGGTCAGGGCTCCCTCTCTCACATCCCTGTTAGGCACTGGCTTTGCCCTAGTGCTTACAGAGAATGCCCATGGACCCCCTTCTGCTCCTTCAACACAGCACCAACTGTAGAGATAAGATAAAAAGATTGACACCATCACAGCACATACCACCAGGGAGCCACTCCCGAAACCTCCCCGTGACACATGGAACACAGTGCTGTTCCCTGAAAAACAGAGCCCCCACTGCTCCCCAAAAAAGTTTTCCTCTTTTTTTTTTTTTAAGTAGACACTTAAATGCCTGAAGTTACTGCCAGAAGAGTTTGCATCAAAATCACACTAAGCTGTATTTATTTCCTTAAACAAAAGCATGCTAATTTTAGCTGCTTTCTTCCCTAGGATGTGCTGCAGCCTGAGCAGCACCCAAGTCTCCGGCCAATCTGTCTGTGGTGCACGTATGGAATAATTAATCCTGAACTATTTCCCCCTTTTTGTCTGTTTACTTAACAGAATTTTTTTCTTCCTTGTTGGGAAGCCATCAGTCAGTCTCTCCCTCCCTGTTTTTCACATGTGCATATTTGTTTTGAATTTTGCTTGAACAGTCGCTGAAGTGTACAAAATGCAAATTACAAGTGTAATTTGCTTTGCTGTACAATTACAGAAAAAAAACCCCCTCTCCCAAAAAAGCAGCATGGGTCCTCAGCTTTGCTTGTGTTTGAATAGCCAGTCTGAGGGATCATATTTCAATTATTTTTTTGTTGATGGCCTGAATTCCTAGTAAAGTCAGGAAGTTTCATTGCAAAGCTGAGCTTCATGCCAGGGTAAAGAATATGAGAGAAGGAAAATAAATGAAGGAGGGAAGGAAAAACCTCTCAAACTGGCAGCAAAATATATTTTACATGAAATGTGATGCTGCTGACTCTGCTGAAGGGGTGAAAGGTGCACCTAGGGAAGATGGAAGCAGAACTGCTGCAGCAGAGGTCCCTGTAACAAGTTGGGAGGACTCAGGTGGAGGCAAAGCAGGGGACATACACCTGTCCAAACACTCAGTGCTGTGGCAGCCAGGCCACTCCTGTACAGGTCCCCTGCACAGTCTGACACGCAGAAACAGGGATTGCACAGAAGAGGAAAGCATTGCTGTTTTCATTATTAATTTTCCTAATGGCTTACCCGTTTTTTGCTGAGCTCAGGGACAGAGCGTGGGGCTCAGCTGATCTGGCAGCCAGGCCAGCCCCAGGGGCCCTGGAAAGTCGGATGTCCTGTCTCCAGGGGCCCCAGCTGGAGAAATTCTGCATAATCACACTGAGCAATTTAGCACTTAGGAAATGCTGGTGAAATCCCCAAACAATCCCAGGAGTCAGTCCAGCCTCCCAAAATTCCTGTAAGGACTGGTACAAATGTAATGGATCTAAAAGCTGCTATTAATGGCCCGATCCTGAGTGCAGCAGGGCGGGGAGCACACAGCAGCTGTGCTGCTGGGAGCTGGGTCTGCATAAAGCAGGAACTGGAGCTTCACTTGGCTAAAAGGAATAGCCTTGATGCTCCAAAGAGTTTTGAAACTCTGTTTTGCTTCAGCCAACAGCACTCTCATTAGCAAAGAAAGATGAAGAAAGAAAAACCCCAGATATTTGTATAAAAATATCATCATTTTATTACATTCCACACAATACATCTTCAAAGAATTTCAAATTTCCACAAGATATTTTTCACACACAGGCAACTGGGCAATGCTGGGGATGTCAGGGCTCAAGGAGCAGGGGAGAACTGGGAGTAAAAATCTCGAAGTGACCTTCTGTTTTGTCTTTGGTGATTTTGGTTTAAAAGACAGGGTGCCACATTCTCCTCTCTGACACACCAATGCACACTTGCTAACTCTGTGGGGGTGAACCTGGTCAAAGTGAGATCATCTGAACTAGGGATACTGAACTGACTTTGGAAATGGAACAATGTCATCTGCTGACATGGCTTGGGCTGAAAATGCAGCAAGTGCATGCCAGTATTTCACATCTGTTTTAATTAGCAGCTAACTGAGGGGGATGGGATTCCACATGCACAACCAGATGCACTGCAACACCAGTGCTATGTGACAAGGAGGCTCATGGTGAAATCACCCTGGCTCTGGAAGCCCCTCTCCAAGAACGTTTCAATGGCACTGCCTTCCAGGTGGCAGGAGCTCCCTGGGTCCATTCTGGCCCTGTGGGACAGGCATGTCCCTGTTGCCCTCAAAAACCTTGTGGGAGCCAGGCCCGGGTGCAGTGGTGCCCCAAGCACCCACCGTGACTAAGGTGCTCACCATGGCACATCACCCTGGGCTTTTCTGAACTCCCTGCTTGTTTTAGACACTTGCTGCTGCAGCTGAGAGGATCCCACTGAAACTGCTGTGAAACCAGCATGGGGAACTGAAACTGGCTGCATGAATTAAGGCAAGGAGGGGAATAGAGTGACACCCCCACCGACAGACATCCCCTGGGGATAGGGCTATGCTGCAACAAGGGCCAATACCACTTCAGCACAGTTTGTATTTCTACTTTTTTCCCAGACCAAAAGGCAGCTCAAGACTGCAGGGAAGGTAAAAGAGCTGCTCATCTTGATTCATTTTATGCAATATTAATGGGCAAAGGAGGGATGGGTACTAGCAAGTTTAGAAGAGGGGAGGGAATCTGATCACTCATCACAGATGGACACAAACAAGATGGAGAACCTTGCTCACTGGAGGTACTTTTTTTGCCTGCAAACAGATTAAGGTTAACAATTCAAACCACTTTTGCATGTCATCATTCAGTAATTTATATAAGGCATTTCCACTACAATACGCTGGGCCATTCAACAGTTGGAGGCTTGTGGAGGCTCCTCCTTGCCTCCCCAGTTAAAGCAGCAGCAATAGCTGGGCCCCCCAGGCGTACTGGCTGGGCTTGGCTTGCTAGATGTTACTGGCGCTCTAAGAAGCAGAACATTAGCAAACGCAAAACTGACATTCTAGAAAGTCAACGGGCAATTTTTATGATTCAGCAGCTATGGATTGGGCAGAAGGAAAAAAATAAACCCAGAAAGGGGAACTATACTTGTCCCTTGAACATTTCTAGCAAAAAGACAAGGAGGAGCCCTCTCCCCCTTCCCCATGTAAAAGCAAAACCATCAGCATCCAGAGCGAGGATACTTATTAAATAAATAAACCTTCAATTCTCAAGAAACTACAGTATTTAGCATCCACTAAGACCTGCTGAAGTCTACGTGTTACCCTAAGGCTGGCTTTAACAGATACAAACAAAACATTCATTATGAGCTTCTCTGATATAAGGCAACTTTAAATAGATTCACTTGCAGGTGGGGGAAGAGGAGGGCTTCCCCTCCCTCTTCCAAACAATGGCTGTGTTACCATGTTGGCTGCAGAAAGAATAAAATGGAGAGATCTTACTTTTTGAATGTCTATGCACCTCTCTGGATTCTTCTAGCCATCTGAGGTGGACATTCCTACTGTCCAGCCTGGCCTCTCCTCAATTTGCACCCAAGACATTAACACTATCAAACAAGAAACCCAGCCAAAGCTAGATAAGGCAACAAAAAAGCATTGCTCTCTTTCCCAAGTAAACAAATCAGGGCATTTACCATAAACACATCCCAGACCTTCCAGAGAGGAAGTGGGAAGGAGGGAAAATTAACAACAACAACAAAAACAAAAATAAAAGCATTCCCTGTGCAAGTAGAAGCAACAACAAGCAAATTAAAAGGGGGCTGTTTCTAAATATACATTCAGTCAGTCAGACACACACAGTCCCATGCACACTCACACACGCAGGTTTAGCACGCATGCGCACGAGCCTCACACACAAGCTTCCGGGCTCACCATCAGGTTCCCTTGCAGGTTGCCTACTAGGAGGAGAAAAAAACCCCAAAACCCAAAGAAGCCAACCAACAAAAAAAACAAAAAAACAAAAAAAAAAAACAAAACTCCCCAAACACAACAAAAAATAAACCCCCGCCTGACACCCCAAGTATCCTTGAAAAGTAATAGAAAGGGAGCGTTCACTTCTGAAGTGAAGGGGCGGTGTGTCTCTTCTGGCGATCCAAGATGCAGCATTAGTTTAGAGTTTGTAAAAATTCGGGGAGGGCTGGGGGACAGAGAAGGGATGGAGATATCTAAGAGTTCACACATATGCTAGGTAAGGAAAAAAGTGCAAAACTGAGGCAACGTATTTGAAGTCTTAGTTTCTGTCTGTCTGTCTGTTTTGTGTTTTGTTTGCTTTCTCGTTCCTGTTCGGCTCTCAGCAGCGCAAGCTGGGGTCTTGCTCTAGTTTTATGGTTAGGGTGGGCTCCACGGCCACAGGGGCCCCGTTGGCATAGTGGGAGGTTTTGTAGGTGATGGAGTGATCACTCTTCTTGGCCGCATAGCGGAACCGGTGGTAGTGGAGCACAAGGGCCAGCGCGACGGAGACCAGCACCACAACAGCACCTCCGGCGGCAATAACGTAATACCAGTAGGCTGGGATGGGCTGCACTGACACCGTGTCCACTGTGGGCTCGGTCCCTGGCAGGAGGGTTGCCCCTGGGGAGGAGACACAGAACAGGGTTGCTAGGTGGGAGGCATGCAGACGCACAAAAAGAAACACACATGCTTTCAAGAGTACAGCACGGAGCAACACAAGGTCCCACAGCCGCCTCCAGATACAGGGCGTGCTCCTAGGGGAGGGCACAGCCTGGCATTTGCTGAGCCCACATATTGAAGGGCCTTTCTCTTCCCTTTTAATTAATCAGGCTGCCTGGATCGCAATACAAATTCCATATGGACCATTATTACTGTTATTTCTGGCATCAACGAATGTTTTTTTCCCTTCTTTATTTTGGCCATCTCCAGATCAGCCACCTGGTTTTGTCTCCACATGGCAGATGTTGTCAAGCAGTGACAAAACACATCACGTTCATAATTGGAAGAAAAGCATAATTTCAGATGGCTGAGGAAATTACCACAGGAGACTGGGAAAGAGATTACAGAGAGAAGCATTTGTAATTTTTACTGAAAAGACAGAGAAGAAGTTCTCTGTCTGAAACTGCTCTGCACACAGGTCTAGTCTCACTAGGTGCCCCATTCACAGACCTACACAGATTTCCTTACTATTTCTTGATGTGAGAAGGGATGGTTATAATTATTTACAGGGCATGGGCTGCAAAATTCAACCCAATATTCAGATGAAAAACTCATGCTCTCTGCAGCTTCAGCAAGCCAGGACTATGAATTCATGCTGATAAGGCAACACACCTCGGGAGGGCTGGAAAAGCACCTTCCTCCCTTGAACTCACGGCAGGCAGCGCCCAGTCTCAGCCCAGCGATAGTCAACCTTTCCTGCTCTGGCAGCAGAGGCGTGTTGAAGGGCACGGCTGCCCAGCTGCTGTCCCTGACCAGGTCACAGCGGGACAGCCCTGCGCACCTCTGTGGCTCAGGCGGGGCCGCAGAACCTGGGCACACCCGCGCCTCCGGCAGCGCCGGGGCTGCGCACGCCCACGGCGGGACCGCAACACGCTACTGCTCCCGCACACGCTGCTCTCACCTCCCAGCAACACTCGTGGGGGCGAGCTGCAAATAACTAGAGAGGGATGTATTTTTGCACCACGTTTATTTACTGCTTACTTCAAGGGGGCTGGAGTCCCCAGGGAAACTCTCAGAAGGGTTTGCTCTGCTGCTGGACACATTGGCCCCCCTCCTGTGCTCACCCTCTGCTCCTGCCCCTGGCTGGCTAGTGGGGGGCAGCCCCCTGACTCGGTGCTGGCAAGCAGAACTTTGGGGGCTGCTGGGTTTGGTGTCAGCACATTGTTGAGCTCTGTGCTAACTAAACTCCAGCTTGGTTTCCTGAGCATACTTGGAGGACGCCAAGGGGAAAATACTAAACAGTGCAGGATGCACTCAGCTTTGCCAGCAGCAAGATTGCACTCAGCAATCTTGCAGCACAGCCTCTGCCCTCCCAACAAACATTGCCTAACAGCAGAGTCACTGGCTGGGAATTTGGGATGGCGACAGCTTTGCTGCTAGTGGCACAGGAGATGAGGCAAAATGATGGTTCCTCTACCACTCACAAGGCTTTTCTCCTGTCCCCATTCCCCAAAACCTGGGCATAGGGACTAAAACCAAGAATGAACACCGCACCCAGATGAATAGCTACAACAACAACAAAAAAAACCACCTCAAAAGCTAGGAAAAAACACACAAGCAAGACAAATCCCGCTTTTACAGAGCATGAGGCTGGGAACCACCTACATATTTGTCATTGTAGGCAAGAAATTCAGATGTCTGAGGAGAAGCCTAACTGCCAGATATGCTGCTCTCAACCTGTGTCACCCCAGCTGCCCCTCACCATCAAGAGTGGGGGTGGCCCTGTCCCTCCTGCCCACCAACAGTGCCTGCAGAAGAGGGATACAGCCTGGGCTGTGTGTTGAGGATGGCAAAGGTAGGGAGCAGGCAGCCCTCTGACCACCTTCCCTAACTCCACTGGCCATGCTGGTGGGGGGGAATGAAAGCAGCACATCCCTGCGCCTCCCCGAGCAGCTGCTGCCCCTCACCCGTCTGCACGGGGTGGGCAGTGTGGGACATCCCATGGGGGCTGCCACCAGCTCCCTGTGAGGCTGAGCATCTTCAATGCTGCCTTGAGCCTCACTGATAACACCCCACTGTCTCTCTCCACAGATCCAGCTGGCTGAGCTGGCCCAGGCCCCATTGTGACCCACCTCCATTCCCAATGGATCAGCAACACCTCTCCTGTGCCTGACAGCACGGGGGTGCAGGGCTGACCCCCAGGGATATCGTGGGGCTGCTCGCTGTGTAGAGGCCACTTGTGTTTACACTTGGTGACAGTCTCTGCTTACATAGCACCTGGTTCCAGTGAGAGATTTACAAACAAACTGCCTCTCACACCACTGATACGCACCAGGTCCCATGGTGGAAGCTGGAATGGGGAGAGGGGCAGGTGTCAGGGGTGACAACAGCTCCTGAGTCTCAAGAGAGTGGGAGGAAGGCTTCCTCCCGCTGGCTGTACATTGCCCAGTGGAAGGCTGAGCGCACAAAGGGTGGGTGTGGCCAGAGAGGAGCACATGCCATAGTGCCCAGCCTGCAGCCCTTGCCCCTTCTCAGTGCATCTCTGCCCTCTGCCTGCCTGGGGATGGAGGGAAGCAGTACGATGTACTGCAGATGATCCTGCTTGTAGGAAAGATCCCCGGGGGAACTCAAGCCAGCTGCAGCTTCAGGACAGCCCCGGCTTGGCCCTGACCCACTCCAGATATCCCAGCCAGGGCTTCCAGCATGAGGGGCGGTGCAGAGCCCTTCCTCAGCCCCCGTTTCCGCACCACATGGTCCTGCTGAGGAGATAGCAGAAGTCTGGATAGTTCATTTAGCAACTGAAATCACGAAGGAATCACACTCAGTTGTCTCTAAGCCCTGATGAAGCCAATTTTCAACATTAATGATTGTTCTTCCTTACACTCCAGCCACTAAATATAGCTGCCCATCCACTCAGCACACAGAGCTGATGTTATCTGCTCTGTTTTTACTGGCTCTGCTGCTCTCTGGAAGTTTTCTGTTATATCAGTGGAAAAGTTCACTGCTCAGGGAGATGGAAAAAAAAAATCCATCCTCTTAACTTAATAATTTTTCCACTCCCCTTTACCTTCTGCCACACACACACTTGCCCTTCCTCATTTATTCACTAGTGCTCTCATCTTAATAAAGAACTGCCTCCTGCTGTTGCTGTCAAGTTTGTGGCTGCTGTGTTTATGGCACAGCTCTGAACACCAGTCAGTGGAAACCTGATTTAATCCCTACAGGGTGGATATTTTATGTGGTTGTGCTGCAGGTGCTCACACCTCCAACCCAGCCAGGTACTGCCCCGTTCTCTTTTCAATAGGGAACACTCTATAGGGACTAGTTCTGGAGTTGCAGTGAGAATCAAAACCCAAAGAAGGAAAAGCAATAGTCATCTGGGAAAAAAAAAGGGAGAAAATCCTTTCCAGAAAGCTGCCTAGGGGGCTGCCTGCCTTGCTCTGCCACTGCCGTGTCACAGCTCATATTCCTTCCTGAAATCACTGACATTAACTGCTGTGGACAAGCAACACAGCTGGACTTTTCATAGATCACACAGATGAAAGCAAGTATTACACTCATCTAATCTGAATGCCACAAAACCAGTGTCAGTCTCAACCCCATAACTGCTACCTGTCATTGCTCCAGGGAGATATCTCTATCTTGATTTCAGGATACCCACAGGAAGAGAATCCACCAGTCCCAAAGGCAAATTCTCCCCATGGTTTTTCTTGATGCATTCTTTGGAAAATATCTCTTATTTTTAGCCCAGTATTTATCTAATTCCTTGCTTCCAGACACTTGTTGTACCCTTTTTTAAGGGTGGAATGCATCGATGCTCAAATGCAGTACAGTTGAAGCACACTTTCCTGGTCCTGTAAGGTCCCAACCCACTAAGTGAAACATATTCCACCTACACAAATTCTCTTCTTATTATTTGCTTTGCGATCCTGGAGCCTGTAAGGTGCATATTTTCAGCTTTTTGCTCCAAAGCCAGGAGAGGAAGGATTTGCTGTTATTTTTAATGGCATCTGACTTTTTCAGCTCATCATGTAATTGCAGGAGTGGGGGCTGTAGAACATCTCAGTAACTCATGCATAGTTTTTTTCCTCTCCAGCTCCATTTTTTTCTCCAGCCAGGGACTTCTTTCCCTCATTTTACCCTCTCCTTCTGTTGGGAATGTCTGTCTCTCCCTCATTTTAATTATCATGTAATTGCCTTCAGTCTTCGTCTTTACTTCTTCATCTTTTCCCTCTGCACTTGGCTTTTTCCCAGGTCACTCCATCCCTCTGTGCCATCTCTTTTTGCCTGTCATCCAGGGAAACCTTTGCAACCTTTTGCTGCAATTGCAATTGTGCCCCTGTTATGTCCAATGCTAGGATGTCCTTGAGGGAGCCAGGAATGGGCAGGAGCCATTGGAACAAGCTGGCAAGTTCCAGTGGGAAGGGGAGGTGTGCCTGTAACAGCATCTGCCTGTGGTGCTCAGGGACCTCACTGTTTCTCCCCAGCCGGTATGCCCTGGGGAATACGATGGGGAGGTGGAGGCACTCAGGCAGCAGGGCAGGGGCAGGGGTGAAGGGGCAGACAAACATTACAAATTAGCAGGACTTCAAGACAGACTTTTGAACAGAATGTGAGGACCCAGAGAGAGGTTCAAACTGTAACAAGTCCCAAAAGACAAGGATGGTGTTTGCAAAATAGATACCAGACGAGGCCTTGGAGAATGTAGGGCAATGGTGGAAGTCATGAATGGTTGTGAGGCTTTAACTGTCACCTGAGAATATCTCAGCAGCTTTTCAATAACATCACAAGCCTGAACATCAGATAAATGAGTAGCCTATAAACAAACAGAACTGAATTCCTAGTAGTTACAGCGTGGGTGTGACTGTAAAACATGGTGTTAGACCCTGCACTTGTCCCTCACATAGGCAACACTCCACAGCCTGAATCCCCAGGGACAGAGTCGCACGTGTGACTTCAGTCTCTGTGCCTACACTGCCACAGCTCCCAATGCACACACCCAGAAGAGACAGCTTTGCCCACAGGGAAATGCAGCTGCTTCTAGGTAGAGTCCAGCCATATCTTACAGTTCACCAGCACAGCAGGGGATGGAAAGAGTACAGACATCATATCCCAGAGAAAGCAAAGGGCATGTTGATTGAATTGACAAAACAACTCTCAAAATTAAGGGGAGCTCCAAGTTTGCTGTTCAGCACAACACAACCCCCAGACACATTCCTGAAGAGGCAGGCAGAAAAACAAAATCCAAATTTAAAAAACATGTAAACCCCACAGACCGAACTGATGTCTGCAGAAGTAGAAAGTTTTTCCCACCCCAGAGCAAGACAAACAGCACACCCCCTGAAAAGAGAAAGGCAGTTTCTTGGAGTTCCTCACAGTTTCTCCTACCCTGCAGGTTTGATCAGAGAAATGTTGGTTTCTCTTCTCCAGGCTAGTATTAAGCTGTTAAATGTACCATTTTCACCTTGTTTTCCTTTTATTCACTGTCACCTTCAGAGCTTCTCATGGCAGTTTGCTCTGTCACTTACACTTCCCAATTGCCTTCCCCTTCCAAGCAGACTGGCCCCACCCTCCTTTGCCAGCACTGAACACGCCACTGCCAGAGCATCTACCAACTAGAGAACCGCCTTCCCTCACAATAATGTGAATTACTGCCACCAGATTTCACTTTTAAATGGCTACTCTTTTTTTCCCATTTCAGTCAGTTGAAAACTACTCTCAACTTCTCAGCCTTCCTATTTTAGGCTTAGCTGCTCTTCAGGAGCTAAGTGCTTCTCATGATGGCAGGCTTCCTAACACTATTCAGTCCCAAGATGGGGGACTTGCCTGCTTGCCTGTTCCCTGTCACCTAGCAGAAGTCAGAGGATGCCATCTCCTGCTGCTGTGGTGGGGGAGGTTTAGTACACACTTGCCATTTCAGTGCTTAGAACATCTGCTGTTTGTACAAGCACACACATTGCTTTCCTTCGATGTAAAAGCCCATGCCAGCAGAACAAAACCACCGAGAGAAGTGCAGTTTTACCTGGAAAGTAGGAGTTCTCACCTGGGAAAGCTGTGATGGGTTCTGCAGAGGAAGAACAAAAGCTCGTATTAGAGAGCGGAGTATTACACACCAAGCCCACAGTTCACGTCCCCGCTGATCTGCAGGGGCCAAGCGAAGCAGGCGTGGCTGTGCCCCACCGGAGCCACTCGCTGGGAACAGCACGGGGAGCCAGCCAGCCTCAGCCAGGACTGCCAGAACCCGGCCCCAGCTGGGGACCAAGCAGACACAAAGGGCTTTGACTCAAACACGCTTCAGAGAAAAATATGTCTGAGGTTGAGGGTCATTTGGATTCAGCCTGGCTGGCCTGAGTCATCCAATGACAAAGTCTTACCTGACCCAGTGATGAAACCCTGAAACCCCCTAAGTTTCCAAAACTGGTTTTGGTTTCTGGCTCAACTCTGGCACTGTTACTCACATGGGAACTGTGTTAACTCTGGGCAGTGATGCCCTGCTCCTCTCCATCTCACAGTGACAAGAAACAAAGGCAAGTGATAGTTTTCCTTCTTTCAAGATACTTTGAAGATGTAATCTATTACAAATTACTGGATCTGAAAAGCAATAATTGGTACTTACTACTGATTACTTTCTTGCAGAAGTAATAGACTTCTGATTATTTTTAGATTACTTCTGCATTATGCCTGTGAGTCACAGAAGCAGACTTTGGCTCTACTGGGTGCTATGAAATCATCACTTGGGTTCAAAATGCGAATGACACATTTGTCAAAGGAAAGAATTATTGTGACTTATTAGCGTTCTTTCATGCTAAAAAGGAATCAGATTACTTCCAAGGATTATGTTTGAAAAAACAGTAGCCTGTCCTGGCATTAGCTATTCTCATGGCTCTGAAAGAAAAAGAGCAGCACAGTATCGCTACTGTTTCATTATTATTTTGGTGAAATTGGAAATGACCCCTAAGTTATGTTAAAGTTTGCAGTGGGAGCCCTTTGCTGGAAATGATCTGAAACAAACAATCCTTATGGGTTTTAAGATCCACATTCAACTTCCTAGACTGGGTAAAATAATTTTGTGTAGCAGTTAGGTGTGCTTTTTCGGGCTGAAAATGCTTGAAACTTTGTAATTTATTAATGCTTTTGTTTTTGAAATATTAAGCTTTAGGTTCATGAGGCCCAAGATACAGTAAGACTGGAGCTAGGTGAATTGCTGAGCTCCAAAGAAGTTAGATAGGAAATACTATTAGTGTTAATCATGGGTCTTGCTTCTCTTTAATGCCATAGAAGGCAAGAGATTAAAACACCACTGTCAAGCCTTAAATACCGGGAATTTGAGATCTGAAGTATTAGCTCCTTTGGCAGATGGGAGACCAGCAGAGTTCAAAGCATCAAAGAAACGGGGACTGACAGTGCTTAAGAGCCTCTCAGGGGCAGTCCTAGTCCTCTGTTTTATTATCAGAGCTCGTTCCTGCACCATCTTCACCCTCACCTGCCTGCACAGAGGGGCAAGCAATGTAACCAGCTTTTCCCAAGCATGGTTTGTCTGGTGCTTCCTCCCCTGAGAAACACCCCTTGGAAGAGAGTGTTTGTCCTGCTCGGGTTAGGAGGCACTGGGATCCTCCCTTGTGGGGGGGTGAGGAGAGCAGCTTCACTGAATGGGCCTTTCAAAGCCCAAAAGGGAGAGAGGCTCTTCTTTGCTTTTTCCATTGGCTTCAGGATGGATCAGACACTTCCTAGTGAAACATGCTTCTCCCAGGTCATGCAGAAGAGCAGGACCTCTCTGCTCTGGGCAGCTCTCAGCACAGATCCCACTAATTAAATACTGCTGGTCCCATGCTCAACTGGGACATCTCTAAATCCACACCCAAGCTAGATGGCAGCCAGAGCCATCAGTGTGATTGCACAGATATGCCAGCGAGAGGAAAAGTGCAGGGCAATGGCTCCACCAGCAAACTTCAGAAACACACTTTTTTTGCACCTTTTTTTTCCCCAAAATTTGTTCTGTTTTTATCTGGCTTTTGGCCTGGTTTGGGAAATGGTGAATTCTAGGGCAAAAATTTCTTTTGTTATTCTGTTAACATTGCTGTAAAACCTCTTTGCTGTTTTTTTTTTTTTCCCTTATTAGAGAAGACTCCTTTTGAACTCGTTGGCCCCTCTGAGTGTGTAATACTGACTGACAGCTGGCTTCTTTTGTTCAGCACTTTCCTTTTAAATTTGGTGTATATCCTTATCACACAGAATAGTCCTCAGTAACCCTCAGCTGCTCTTTCAGCTTTGCATGGCAGAGACATGTGCTTCCTTCTCCTCACACCAACACAGGCAGAGCCCCTGTCCCCCAGAGGCTGAGTCGCCCTCATTTCTTTCATGGGCAATGAAAGTCCCAGCTGAGACCCCGAAACTCCTGGTAACTCAGCCAGGGGAGGTGTGGCCCACTGACATCTTGCAAGGCGAGGCTCCCCAGGCCGAGCTGCCCCCTCCCCCCTGCCCACGGCGGGATGCAGCACGTACCCATGCAGTTCTCCAGCGGGATGTCAGTGCCGAGCCGGATGTCATCCAGGGCCAGCTCTCCCGAGTGGCCATTGCGGATAAATCCCTCAAACACGATCTGTGGGACATGGGGACAGAAATGTCAGTGCTGAGCTGGGCGCTTCCCACTTAGAAACATCTAGGGAGAGTGGCTGCTGCTCCCAAAGGAAAGGGTGGGAAATTGCTCCGGGCTTTCCCTACAGACCTGTGGCTCACCTGACACTAGTCCTGCTTCCTTGCCCTGCCTCTGCCACCCCTTTCCCAGGGAAAGCTGCTGTGCACAGACAGGTTCAACAGAGAGATCTTTGCCTGGCCTAGCAGCTCTTGACTTGCAATTTGTTCAGTTAAATGCCTCTCATAAGGAATAGAGACTCAGTGAACCCCCCTAGCCCTTGCACAAATGGTGCAAGTGGCGTAACTCTGAGTTACTGCAGCAGCAGCTTTGGCCCATGGTATTAACTCAGCTATGATCACAAAAAGGAAGGGAAGGACACAAAATGCACAGCTACATTAACTGTAAAGTGCTGTTCCCATCAACATTACATAAGAAGTATTGAAATGTCAAAGGAGAAGGGTCAGCTTATTCCTACTTAATCATAGGCAAAATATATTTACAAAAATAAGTAGAGTCGTTAGCTCTAAGAACTGCTGAGTGGAGACACTTGCAATATTTACATAATGACGCCGTTATTCAGCAAATGCTGGTATATTCACGTTTAGGACACAAAGTAGTCAGCCAGTGCCCATCATTCTCATCTGTAGGCATATTGTGTTTTCTGGTATTTTATTAAAAAGCCAAACCCATACAAACTAGTCAGGCAGCTCCAGTGCAAAGCTTTTGCTTTATGTCCCCCTGCCTACTCCGAAGGCATTGGAATAGGCTGCCAAGGGAAGTCTGGAATCACCATCCCTGGAAGTGTTCAAAAGGCACGTGGATGTGGCACTTGTGGATAGAGTTCAGTGCTGCACATGATGATGCTGGATTAATGATTGGACTTGATGATCCTGGTGGCCTTTTCCAACCCTAGTGATACTAGGATTCTAAAGGTCCAAATAATTTCCTAGGGCTATGTACTTCACAAACCCCCTCTCCCCATATTAGGTGCCACCTTTCACCTAGAGTGCCTGGGATCCATGCCTGCCTGCAAGGACACCTCCCTGAAGGGCTAGGCATCTGACTGCACAGGCAATGGAATGTCTGGGCTGTGGGTCCCAAGCTTGGGCCGTCAACCCATGTGGGAGGCAGCAGTTTGGAGGGGTCAGTGGCCTGACAGCAGCAGCTGCCTGGGTCAGGGTCAGGGCTGGGAGCTGGCTGGAGCAAGGCTTCCCACCAGGGTGGTCACTGAAGTGCTGCCTTAAGTCTGGGAGTCCATATTTCCTTTTGCCTTGGAGGGTGCTGGATGCTGTGCTGATGCTCATTAACAAGTGACAACATTAGTGCTGTCTCCCTGGCAAACAGCACGGTGCCTGGAAGGGACAACCATGCCAAAGACACTCCTGGAAGCAGCAGCCTCTCCGTGGGGTGCTGGTACAGCTGTGCCAGAGGGGCTCAGGTGGCTGTGGCAAGGCAGCACAGTTCCCTTCCTCCCTCCAGCTCATCCCTCCTCTTCCACTGATCTGCTGACAGTGGGACAGGGCCATGATCCCACAGCCCTGCACCCAGCCCTCTGATCTAGGCTAAAGTATCACAGAAGAGGATTCACAAATGAGCCTGCGTTCCCTCTTCCTTCTCCTATGTCAACACTTGCAGCTGAGGCTGGAGAATGGCTGTTTGCTACCCACCCTTAATAGCTGTGGGAAGGGGCTGTGCTCCCTCCCAGCTTCCCACTTCTGGCTGCTGGGTTTGCTCCCTGGAGCTGCACATCTGCCTCTGGTCAGACTATCTGATGACCTTCAGTTGGAGGGGGAAGAAATGCTCAAAACAAAATGAAGAAAAAAAAAAGAAGAAAAGAAAAAGGGAGAATATTTGCAAAATGGGAGATCTGAGAAATATGAAAGGCAACAGGCTGAACAAAGGCCCAAGTCTGTGCAGAAGACAGGCATTCTCAGAATAACAAACAGTGTAGTTTAGTTACTATGGTAACTTAAGAAACAATGAAAACAGCCACATTCCCCAATGATGAATGGGCCTGCGCTCTGAAACACTGAAATCAAGATGCTGGAGAAGTCTATCTGGCCCAGAACACCTTCTGCAAGCATCTTACCCGGTACTCCATGTCGTAGCTTGGCAAAATGATGCGGCCTTCCCTCCACTCCTCCCCTTGGTCCTCCGTGATCACCCACAGTGCTTTGTGCTCCTGGCTGGCTTCCCGCCAGACCCGCAGCATCACCCCATTGCTGCCCCATGCCTGGTACTGGAAAACCATGCAGACAGCACTCTGGGGCAAATAGATGGTGGGGCTGATGAGCCGGGCTCGCTGGCCTTCCCGCCTTCCGCTGCTTTGCAGTTGCAGGTAATTCTTGACATCTGTTCAGAGAGGAAAACACCATTCTATCATTTTCTGCAGCCACTGGCAACAAGTGTCTCACCTCCTGCCAAGTGGCTTTGGCAGTGCTGCATGGCAGTGCAGCCCCATGCCTGCAAAAGCGGGGTCTCACACCAGCACCCTTTGTGTGCTCATCCAGCTGTGCCTCTGCTGTACCCTGTGCAGCCCAGGCAGGGCATCGAGTCGCACACTTCCCTCACCAGCCACCACCCTCTCTCTGGGTAGGAGACTAACAGCAGAAAGTGGTTAAGAAAAAGACCAACATAATTAGAAGAAGTTAAAAAGCTGGAGCAAGTTATTGTCAGAGGAAGTGATGCCACGATAATTGCATTGGCAGGGGGTATGTGTGTTTATTCTACTGGGAGCTTCCTCACTGAACAAGCCTGAGGTGGGTTTTTCTAAATGCCAGTGCTAAAAACTCCTCCTGTTTTGAGGATACACACCACAAAATGAAACTCTGGCTCTCAGTTTTTCTGTAATGCAGCAAAACAGCTTCCAAAGCACAGCACAGAGGAAGGACATGGAGCCAATGCGTGAAGCATGCATAGGTGACAACTGGGTGGTTGCAAACTTGAAGGCAGCTGAAATACGTACAACAGAAGATTCACTTGCTTTAATATTACATTTAAATTGTGCCACATTTTTTGTCAGTCCTCAGGGAGGAGAGATTTGATACACTTGATATCCCAGGAGAAGTTCAAGGCTGAGGCTGGAACTGGAGATATTTGATCTGAATACCAATAGCAGCAAAAGCCCATGGATACAAATCCCCAGGCACACCTGACTTCCTCTGGAATCAGTGGTTTCCAGCCCTCTCTGATGAAAAGCCTCCTCAAGGAGTTTCCCATTTGCAGCTTGGCTGTCTGAAGTCCCTTAGCACAGACTGAAAGACAAGCGTGTAGCTGAAGTGATCTTTACCTGTCCCTCCATCATGACCAATGTCAGGACAGAGTCCCTTGGGTCGCTCCAGCTGCAGAGCAAGGTGACCCAGACAGGCCAGCTACAGATATTGGTAGATTTTGCATTTTGCTCAACAGAGGGATGCGCACACTTGCTCTCACTACACAGGGGGCAAGTGCCACTGGTGCTTCATGCCAGCATGTGCCAGCCCAGGCACAAGAGGATTATCTCTGCCCCAGAACTACACTGAAGGGTTTGTTACTTCCTTCCCCCACATCTTAGCCAGCTGTTGGGCCAAGCCCTGAGCAGCAGCTTGCCCCTGCCTGCCCTGCTCCTCCTGTGCTTTCAGTGCCCACAGCAGAGGCAAGAGCAGTGTCTGTACTCAGAATGTTTGCAAAGTGCGCTCAAAACACCTCCAAAATTTAAGAGACCTGAACTTGGAATCCATTAAAAGATAGGTCCCACCCAGACAACAGCAGCTGGCTTCACTGCTGCTCAGCAGTCAGGTGACATTGCAGCCCAAGGGAGATCTAGCAATGGTGCTGGCCCTGCAGCAAGATTGTCAGTGCCAGAGAGCAGAAACCAACCACTGTGAGCTACGCAGCCTTCTAAAATAAATTTAGGACAAGATAACAGGAATATTTGCCATCATTCTACTCCTAGCATGTGTGATCAAAGTACTTCAAAAGCATATCCACTCCTGTGAACTTTCACTGATTTTGCTGTATGAAGGACAAATCTGTTCCCGACTGGCCACATAAAGAAACAGCAACATTTCAGCAAAATTTTCCAGCACCTATGAAATATCCCTGGGCCACTTGGCACTTTATGCCAACAAACAGTAGCAGAAAAAAAGGATGAAAGTGTGTTTGCCCACTCCTGCTTGAGTGAATCACTTGAAAATGTACCATGCCGTTTTCTAATGGAGGAGTGTTCTTGTGATTTACCTCAGAGTGGTAGTAGTGGAGGAGGAGATGTGGGAGATAAACAAGTGGAAGAATTAAAAAAAAAGAACAAGCTGTACTCCATGGCTAAGGAGTGATAAGGCATAATAAGTCATCAAGGTCTCCTGAATTAAAATCCTCTTTTTGTAATTCACTACAAGCCTCTTCAAATAAAAATGCAGCAACAAGAAAAGAACAGCAACAACAAACAAGGGAGCAAATCAGACTGCAGTCATACACTTATCTCACAGCTGAAATGGTCTCACAGGCAAATCTTTTAACAAAAGCACTAGCCAGGCTCAAGAATGATCAAATCCAGATCCTCAAAGTTCAAGACCAACCTTTGGTGCCAGTATCTAAGCAGCCTGACTGAGTGCAGGGTTTTGAGCCATCCTTGGATCTACCCATAGCCCACAGCTGACCAGAGGGGACTATTCCAATTGTGCAGCTGGACATCTCCCATTATCCACACCCTGGGAGCCAGTGGTATCCAGTGTGGCTGCCTTGCCACTTCAGCAGAAGAGCCTGTGTGCCTCTGAGTCACATCCCTCCTGCCAGGATTGACAGTGACCTTCTGTTTGCTCCCATTCCTATCAAACTGTGAAATCAAATAAACTCCTAAACTGCAGCCAAAACTAATGCTCCCCTCAGCAACACAGGATCTTTCAGAGACTTGGGAACCCTCCATCTCCTGTGCTCCCTGCCCAGTTCTTGCTGGGGCCCACAGAGCTCTCCAGGACCTACTCTGAGTGCCAAGGGCTGCAAGGAGGTTCAGTCTTTGGGTGGTGATTCCAGTTGCTCCCCTGCAAGTAGCAGTGGGTTAGGCCACCATGCACTCTTGCTCCTGGTACCAGTACCAGTTTCTGGGGTGGAAAGCCAAGTGCAGGCAGGAATGACTTTCTATGTCATTTGAACATGAAATGACTGGATCACTCCAATGGCTAGTTGGACCTTTGGAAAAGCCCTACAAATTTTCTGAGACTGAATGAATAAGGGCACTGTGGAGCAAATTGTTGGAACAGCATGTGGAAGCCCCGTGGTTCCAGTAGTCACTCTGTTTGATACAGTAAATGGAAGCCTTTGGCACAGAAAGCATCTGAAAGGCTGATTTCCCCTGTTAAAACACTTGAAGGGAGCTTTGCAACGATGAGCTGATCAATTCTTCCAGGATCAGAAATGCATTTTAATCTCTTTCCCAGAACCTTGCTTTGCAGTCTCTATTCCTAACACGATAGCTACATCCCCCACAGAACTGGCACTGGTAGTTCAAAGCACTGGCTCAAAAAAGGCAGGACAAACCCACTCGGGCATTTTACCGCTGTTTTGCAACTGATGCTAAAGCATAAATCTCATGGAAGATTTATGGGATCATCTGGATGTAAGGGAGCCAGTAATGTGAGCACAGAACCACCCCAGCCAGACGATGGCAGAGCCCCTCGTGTGTGCATGGCAGTGAGTCCTGGATAAATCACCAGCTGGGCTCTGCAAACCAACCATCTGGGCAACGTGGTTTTCTCTTGGCACACCTGTCCCCACCTGCTAGGAAGCCATCTGAGAGGACATTGGGGGCAGTGGGGGATGAAGCCTCACAGTTTGGGTCAGACTGCAAGCACAAGCCACAGCAGCTTCCCCCTCTGCAAGGTCAGTCTGCCTGTGCTTGGGTCCTGAACATCTCACCCCGTCTCTCAAGGAAAGCACCTTCCCTCATGGATCTCAGCAGCACATCTGGAGGTGTTCCAGCAAAACCTGTTGGGCAGCATGTACAAAAGCAATTATTGAGATTTCAGATTCCCTCTGCACTTCCCCCTCACTGGATATTGTTGAGTTATAGCTGCTGCTCCTATGGAGGAACCACGTGAATTCCTTTCACTTACGTCCCCCCAAAGGTCGCTGCACTCTCCTTTGTTGCACAGTGTGCTTTAGCTGGCAGCACTGCAGCCCAGTAGCAGGCACCTACAGTCTGTCAAATCCCAGAGGTCACCACACTGCTGTGGGCACTGTCTGCTGCTAGCACAGCTCCAAATGACACTCCAACCACACTGTGTCATGGCCAAGGGGACATCCCAGTGAGGCATGATCCTGCTGTTCTTCTGGGGCATGTGAGGTGGAAGCTGCATCAGCTCTTGCCATTCCTGGGGAGCAGATCAGCTTGGATGCTCTCCTGACTGCAGGGTGGTCTGGTAGCAAGGGAAGGGCAGCTGCATGAATATGCAGATTGAAATTGGATAGTTATCATATTTTTAAATTTTTTGGCAAATCATGCAAATTCACCTCAAAAGGCTGCCACTATAATTTCATGACAGGCCTTTCCTCAGTGACAGACTTTCATTTAGGATGGGAAGTCAATTCTCCATAAAACTAATATTTATATTAACTAGATCACTACATCTACTGGAAAATCCCCTCAATTTTGATTATGTGTTAATTATCCTGCCAAGTCCTTGCCATCTCAGTCTTTAAATCAGCCCATCATAAGGCATAAAATCCCACACTTACCCTGAACCAGGCTCTCAGCCTGCTCTCCGGAGCCTTTCAAATGGACCCGCCATTACATCCTCTCAATTAAGCCTCACGCCCTCAACAGCATGGTGCAACTGTGAGTCCTACTAGCTCCCCAGGGAGTTCAGGGAGGGCACAGCATCCCTGACAAGTCAAATGCCAATTAGAGCCTGACATTTATGCTAAGTGAGCTGCCAGCCACCAAAACTTGTCCTTTGGCAGCGTGGTGGGCACCCTGCCTGCCCCTACATGAAAGGCGTGCACAGCCCCACCAGCCCAGCGTCTGTGCCTGCACAACTGCAGACTGTGCTGCATTGCATGGGCTGCACACTGCTGCTTGCTCCTGCATGCACTCGCTTTCCCCAGCCCTGCTCTGTGACCCACTGCTGCGAAGCCATGGGGTGGTGCACATGCTAAGGTTTGAGAGATGGTGTCTTGCATTCCAGCCTGCTTTTTCAAGTGGGAATGTCACTGGTGTTTGGGTCCAAAAAGTGACTGAGGCAAGCAGCGAGGCCCAGAGAAATGGCTTCTTCTCCTCTGCCTCCAGCCCAGCCCAAGCAAGCAGGAGCTTTGCTGGAACAGACCATGGCCGTACCTCCTTCTCTCATAAAAGACAGTATGGGCACATGGACAGGCAGAGCCTGGCCCTAGCCTGGAGCCAGGGAACTCACACAGAGCAGGTGACGCTCAGCAAACCTCTTGTGATCGGTGTGCTGGGGTATCCCAGCTCTGCCATGCTGTGGGCAGCCAGGGCATGAAGGACTTTTTAGCATTTGCTGTCCTCATTGTGCAGATGAGAGTCAGGAGAGACACGTACAGCTTTGCTGAGAGGCAATCTGCACCACACATGAGGGGAGCAAAGAGAGACAGAGATGGATATGTGGTCTCCTTCCCACAGTGTGCAGCTGCTCACTCATTGCACAGAAATGCTTGACTTTCATACCACCCCACATGTAAAACTCCTTCCTACTTCAAAGGACAAAGGATTGACCCTTGAGGTCAAAATGTGTCCCCAAGGCACAAGCCCTGAGACTCTCATGAGAGTAAGTGCAGACCCACTTCAGTTCAGCCCTGCCGTGTTAACACCGTGAAAACCTTTCTGCTGGTTTGGACACAGTAGAATCAAGGCCTTCAGGCAGCAGTACTCATGGATTGCAGGAAAAATATGAAACTTTCCCTTTTAAAGATCCCATGGGAAAAACACAGAAATGGTAAGGGGTCACCATCAGCTTCAAAACAGCTTAGCATTTGTTTCTCTTAAAAAATAAGCTCTTACGAAACTTCAGAGCACTATAAACACTCATCTGCTGAAAACACTTTGAAACAAATAAACCTTTCCCTGCACTGCCCGCAACCCAAATGAGCAGCATTCCTGACCCTCAAAGCCAGCAAGGCTGTGGCCCACAAGAGAAGCTCTCAGTGAATTTTTGCAGCCCTGCCCAAAAAAAAAAAAAAGCTGTGTGGTCAGGAGAGCTGCAAGGTTGAAAGTACTTCCTCTTCTGTGTACGCGTACAGCTGCCAACATCCGAACAACGCAGGGTTCACGATGCTGCCAGGGCTCTGACCCTGATGCTGTGTTCACCCGAAGGAGAAGCAATACATGGTAAAGCTGCAGATCCCACAGTGCTCTTCTAGAACCACAGGGTATTTACTTAAGCATTGCAAGAAAAGGGAAGGGGAAAAAATGGGCAAAACACAGAGATTCCAGCTCTTCAGTACTGGCTTATTAGTGTAGCATGGATACAATCACATCAACCAGCTAAGGATACAACCCAGGATCTTTAGACCCTTCAGGATCAAGACCCCAATGAAATTCAAAGATGGTGAAAAGTTGAGGTGCCCAAGTTATCAACCCAGATTTATTTTCAGGTCTTAAGACCTTTATCTTGACACCAGTGGCATGCTGCCATTGCGTGCAGCAGGAGGGGGGATGAAATTTCATTGAAACCTGAACTTGTTGCTCCTTGAAGCTTGCTAGGTGCAGCTAAGGGGAATCTTTCTACAGATGGGAAGCATCTGAAAGTCCATAGAGGGAAAAATCCTGACAGTCTCTTATGGGGGCATGGAAAAGGGAGCCAATGGTATTTTCTAGGCTTCCAAAGGGCAGGTAGAAGTTGGAACCACGCTGGACTTCTGCTGAGCTGGGCACTTTGGGTCCACTTTCACCAATGAGGTCCCCAGCCGTGTAATGGGAGCCTGCAGGAGAGGACGTGGAGTTAATCCATGGTGCGAAGAGCCCAAGGAACTCAGGGCTATAAAAAGAAATGCAGAGCTGCCTGAAAGAGTATCTTGGAAATAAAAATAGTGGAATGAGAGCAGTGGGTGTCTTGTCAGTCTTGAGAAGTTCTCCGTGCCAAAGACAAGGAGGAATTGCATGCAGCGCATAAAATGAAATTGGGAGATATCTGAGGAATTCAGGCCTGTCTCTCAGCAGACTTTTCTAATCAAGTGCCTCACAGAGGATATTTCACCATGGTCATTTCCTTCCCCCTCTCTCTTATGCAGACTGAGCCACGGCTCCTCCTTTCATTATTATTTTTTCCTTTTTAATTTTAATTTTTGTTTTGCCATTTTCAAAAGAAGAAGAAACACATTCCACAGAGCTCTTAAAGGCACAGCATACTTTCTTGCTACTGCAGCGCAGCCATGGCCTATAGCCTGGGCCAGAGTAAGTTACAAAGTTACTCTTTAAATCAGAGTAAACGGGGCTCCAGCAGCCTTGAGTTCCCCTTAACTTTTGCCCTGCCTCTAACCAGGCACAGCTGCTCTCCTTCACCCAACTGCTCACCCCAGGTCGGGGAATGCACAAGCAAAGACCACCCTGAACAACAGCTTTTCATTCCTTGCTCCCTGGAGTCTGAGCGTGAATTTTCTAACCAGAAACAAAGTGCTGGAGGGAGCACGAGGGAAGGGCAGGGGAAGAATGGGGGAGTATGAACCAAACAATGCTTTAATTCTGTCCCCACCAAGGAGCTGGCACTGCCTCTTTTTCATGTTTCTCCAGTTGCCTTTAAAAGCTCTTCAGGGAGGAAAAGAGCAAATAGTTGCTTTATTTTGTGTCATGTCTTCTCAATGTTGAAGAGCAGGACCAAAGTGAGGCATAGCAGTGATGCCTTTGTATTCCACCTCCTTTGCAGCCCTGTGCTGTGGGGGCAAGGTGGTGGATGCTCAGAGATGCCAGGATGGAACACCCTCACCAGAGCTGGCCAGGAGGCAGATCCATGGCCATGCCAATGCTGATCCCTCAGCCTGTGCTGGTGTTTGCTGCTGGCTTCCCCCACTGCTATGGGTAAGTCACTCCAGCCCCCTGGAGCCACCACCTCGTCCTTCTCCCCTGCCCACACAGACTATGACTTGCAGGGCAGTGCTGGAGTTCCTGCCTGCACCCCCTCAGTGCTTCAGTGCCTGACTCTGCACAGCACCCTAAGGGACAGCTCTCCACATTGGCACAAAAACAGACCACTGAACTCAGTAGGACGACATTCCCCAGCCCCAACAGTGAAACTGCGCAATTCGTAACTGAGAAAAAGGAGAAAGAGTAGAAGAAGGGTAAAAACCAGGACTGCATGCTGCTGTCTGAGGCAGCACCAGCCTCTCCTGGGCTACAGCAGGATCTTCTAAGAAACTACGGCCAACTAATTGTAGGGAGACTCAGGGGAGAGGAAATGAAATGAAAAATTGAGTCTGAGTTATAAAAATAAGTAATTTTTATCCTACTTGCAGGAGACTTATATTAATTAAACATTATTACAGTGAATGAGATGGGGAGGGTTATTAAGTCTGGGGCTGGCTATAAGTGTTCTCTCCTGTTGCCTGAGGCTCCACTGAGCTCCAGATATTAATCTTCTAAAGCACTCAAATACTGAAGAGATAAACACTTGAAATATGAAAATATTTTTCTCCATAGCAGACACTCTATCCCTATGTCACGCCAAAGAATTTTTCAGATGCCCATATGGGCTGCACTTACAGCATTACCGTGTCTCTTAGAAAAAAGCTAAGCACCTCAGGAGCTGAAGAGAGAAATGATGTGTGCATTTGTGTGGGGGTGATTTGTGTGTGGAGATGTAGCAGATTCTCCTCTTCCCATATGTTTCTGGAATACATATTTTCCTCTTTAGCACTGCCTACCAGGTGTTGGCTGCACGGCTTTCCAACTGGCTGGCGGCACCGCCAATCTGGCCAGCGACTCTGCCAGGTGGCTAACAGGTTCGCCTGAATGTTTGCATTCTGAGACTCAACCTTACCCAGGGGAGGGCGAGGAGGGGCCCACATCATGCATGGCTCCCTGGGCGTGGGACGCGCAGACACTGGAATCACCAGGCATCAGGGCAGAGCCCAGGACAGGTAAGATCAGCCAGCTTGCCTGCAGGAGCCTTGACTTTCACAAGCAATGACTGCGAGTGAAGTGGCACTACGGTGACACAGCCTACTGTTACAAGGAAATTGGCAACTGTTCTTCGTGCCAACCATGCCACAAAGTCAATGAGGGATAAGGAAAGCACACTAGTCCTGGCGTGAGTTCCAAGATGTGAGGCTGAAGAACTTGATCTATCTACCGCATTGCCAGAGGCAGGCTCCCTTGCAACCCATGCCAGCACATCTCAGTGAGGTCCTCCATAAATTAGTCTCTGTCACAGTCATGCAAATCTTCTGCTTCCAAAGCACGAAGAGAAAAAGAGCAAAAGTCAAACAGCAAGAAGCTGGCATTTCCAGCATTCTTAGGGCTTAGCTCATCCTTCACTTGGAGGAGATTGAAATCCAGCCTCTGCAAGCCCAGTGTGCAGAGTAGCTGAAGACTATAGGCAATCTGAATAACATATGGGAGAGGAAGAAATGCATTCTGGGGAAAAAGCACTGGATCTTACAGAGGACATTTGGATCAGGATGTGGAACAAAGCCTGGGCTAGCCTTCACAGTCCCACAGGATTCAAAGCCCAGTGTCTGATTCAAGACTGTCTCAAGAGGACAGTTAGTATAATTCAGTGCCAGCAGTCACAGTCCTATAAATAAGTCATGAACCATACAGTAAAGCATCTGAAAGTTTCCATAAAAGAAGTTCAGCTCTGCACAGCCCTCGCAACTCAAGATAGCTGTGCAATAATCATTCATACTGTTCACACGGAGAAAGCCCCATCAGCTCTCTCTTCCCCGCTTTGGTATTAATCATCTTACCAGGCACAGTGTCAGGGCTTGGTTCAGAGTTGCCAATCCAGGTGCCTGTAGGCTGAAAAGACCACGTATAACCAGTTGCCAAGTCGTGTGACCAACCACAAAGGTCTTCAGGAAGATCAAAGTTGCAGTTGAAGTTTGCAGGGAGTTGGAAATCTTACAAAAGGAAATAGAAGCAAAATAAAGTCAGATTAAAAAATTACCTGCCCATGAAGGGTTGCTATTAAAAAACAACCCAAAACTAAAATAGCTGGCAAGCCGTCAAAACTGAAGAGAGCATGAAATCTCACTCACACTGATGCTTTTAACCTATCTCAGATTTCCTCAGTTCCAAGGATCAGCCTTAAGTTCTGCATCATCAAAATGTTCCCACCATGTCCTGTGGCTAATCCATCAAAATAAGCAAATATAAAAGCAAGAACCAAATGCTTCCAGACTCTAATCAGCACCTTCTCTTCCTCCCCTAGAGTGGTCAATATTAAATGCCTTTTTAAATGTCAGGGAAGAGTCCTTCCTGAGTGCCCCATGCTCAGCAGTTCCTGCCTGGCTCCAAAAGGAGAATCTCAAGTGCTCCAGAAACCCAGCTCCTGAGTGACAGACCTAGCCACTTGCACCAGACGGGAGCTGTCTGTCATCCTGGAGAGCTGTCACTCACTGCTTCCTACCTTCTCGTGGAAATGTTACCAGGGAAAATGTGGTGCCACCATGAGCTCAAGCTTTTGGATTCTGAGTGAAAGAAGCCAGCCTCTATTTCTAGCTCTGCTATGGACTCCCCACATGGTCGTTGGGCGAGTCCTTTAACTTTCCATCTTGAAACAGGAGCAGAGTTAATTCCCCTGTGACAACAGCTTTGAAAGCTCTGGAGAGCTTTCCTGCAGAAACAGGGCTGTGGGCAGGCAGGCAGATGCCAGGGGCTGCATGTGGCAGTGAGGCAGCTGCTGGCTCCTTCGGCTGAGGGAATCAGTCATGCAGCATGGAGGCTGCAGAAATGGGCTGAATCCGTACCAAGCACTCAGCGGACATGCATGTCTGAGCCTAATTATAGGCCAGGATTTTCCTGAGCAAAGAGGAAGTTTTAAATCACAGTGCCCACAAATAGCCAGAAGGAGGTGAGTGACTCAAGTGATAGGCATCAGGAGAACTTCACTGCAAGGGGTGGTGGGCTTTTTTTACATGCTCTCACTCCAAAATAAAACAATGTAGATCATGGATCCTTTTATTCCAATCTAATCTCGTACCCTGGAGAGCAGCATTGTTTCTGTTTGGCTGTCATAAATCTGATTGTCCAGAGAAACACACTCATTGTTTTATGGAGTATGAGAATGAAAACTGTTGCTGAATCTGAGGGAAGCTGTCAGGGAGGCTGGTTCCACGCTCCACAGCATACTCTGCTTGCTCTCTTGCCCTGGATTGCACCCAGGAATTGTGTTCTTGCAGATACTGTTACTGGACTAAATTTCCTCTCAGCACTTTCCCAAGTGCCTCAATGGTTGCAGGGTTGCACAGGCTTATCACTAAGGCAAAGCAATGAGAATCAGGCCCTTTGAGCTACTTCTGCAAGTTCCATTTCTAGAACTAAAGTACAGCAGAATCCCCATGGGAGGTGTGAAAAAGCCAATTAATGTTCTTTTATAAATTTATTTATTTTAAAACCCATTAATTTTTTTATCTGGGACTGAAAGCTGAAATGACAGAAGTCCTAGGAGCTATCTCAGAGGATAATTTTTCCTTGTGAGATTCTTGTTGAAGTCCTCGTGTAAATGCTTCAGTGCTGAGGCCCAGGCTCCGCTGTTGCACCCAGGAGAATGCATTTCCTGAACATTGCACTGTACAACTAACCTTGCACAGCTCTGTCAAGCCCTCTCCTCTTCATCTGGGCATTTCACAACCTTTAGATGCTCACATCCCCCTTGCAAGAAGCAGAAGAATACGATGTCTGCTTTTACAGATAGGGATTTGAGGCAGAGAAGATTACCCCTCCCCCAGCACTGGCTCTTAACAAGCACAGCATGGAGTCTAAACTAACATTCAGCTTCTTCCATCGTCAGAAGAAGTAGTCAAGTGCTTCAGATACCAAACCATTTCATGTACATCTGACAGCCATCTAAGACTGGGTAGATGAAATTCTGTGTGGAGTGAGTGTTCCCCTCTCTCTACTGCCCACACAAGGAGCCCAGACTGTCCTCCTAAATTTTAAGCTGCTGATATTAGGGAAGATGATCCTTAAGCAGATAAGTGTTCAGGACATCAGTCTTCGATCATGTTGTGATTTACTTTGTGACTTCTGCAAACGGAGCCCTGCATACCACGCAGTCTGAATCACCTTCTGAGTTTATGACATCCAGCCAAGAGGTGATCTGGAATGGAGATGGTTCCAAACAAGGCACTAAATGAGTTTCTTCAGGTCATGTAAGGAAGCTGGGAGATCAGCTCTTCGTGTCTTGTCCCCTAGGGACTGAATTAGTTGCTATCTCTTGCTCTTCCATCCTTCCTTGATAGAACTTATCAGATTTTGGCAGATTTGTTTATGGGTTGGTTTGCTTTTTTTTTTTTAATCCTGGCCTATCACTAATAATATTACTCTAAGCTTTCCAGGAATCAGCCCCATGTATTGGCACTAATGGGAAGATAAGAGTATTTTCCTAGCTCTTAACCCATCAGTTATTGAGACAAAGATGTGCTGCTCTGATACATACCCTCCTCTTCTCCACAGCTATCACCACAGTCAGTTGCCTCTGCATCAGTTGGGTAGGGAGTGGTGGTCTCTTCACTCTTCAAAGTGGGCACCAGCGTCTCTGAAGTGGGCCTGACATCTGAAAAAAATGGAGTAGAGAAGCTGTTTGCAACAGACAGTACAAGAAGACCAGGTACTAGAAACAAGGCAAAAAATCTTTTTCACATGTTCTTGTAATGGCAGGAAGAGATAGAACAAGTATGCCATGAGATTTCCACGTGCTACAAATGTCAGCATGGTTTGAACTTCAAGTGAACTGTCTTTCCATATGGGAGTTCTATGAATTTGGAGTTCCCACTGAACAAGCCTCTTCTCTAGATACACACACTACTTTTTCTCTTAATTTTTTAATCTACAATCTACACGGGTGCTGGCAATCCACTTAGCTGTCATTACTGGATAAGTGAGATCACAGGCAGAACATCTTTTTCTTTCATAAAGGCATATGACACGTTGAAAAAACACACACAACATTCCCACCAATTGTGCCAATTTATAAAACAAGTCACTCAAACCCACAAATGATGTAACCACAAACGGACCCAGAAGATCCCCTAGTGAGCTCTGGCTCACTGCAGAAAGCATCTGGTTTCACACTCCAGGCTCCTGACTACACTTTCAAAGGGTCTCTGTCCAATTTCCCTTTCTCTAACGTGCCCCATGTGTAACAACCTCCAAGCAGGTGTCAGGGGAAATTTAAGCAAGAAAGGGAAGGATATTAAGATCAACAGTAAATGACATTAGGTTCCAGCAAACTCTCCTTTTATGGGTGCATTAAGTGGAGTACAGCAGACTTAATTCTTTCCACTTTTAGAAAGAGGCAGCTTTGCTCAGTTATGTGTGATTGTGCTTCTTTGTCGGCACCCTTCAGGATATCATTTAATAAAGCCAGAAGCAGGAGGAAATGGCTAAATACATTGAATATTTTCCATAGGCTCCTTTATGCCCTTTTATTTTCCTGTTATTAAACATGTTGAACATAAACTCTCTGGGTTTTTTTACCTTTTTTTTTTCCAGTGAGTGTCTTTTGTTCAGGATAAAATACCAAGTAACCTCAAAGTCTTTTAATTTGTAAGCTCACATTCGTTACAACCCCATAAAACTCCAAATGCAACCAAGAAGCAAATTGCAAGCAGCCAGGCACAGAAAAATGTCATAAAAAAAGAAAAGAAAAGAAAAAAGCAGCAGGTGAAAGCAACATATCAAAAGCTGGAACTTATTTAGAGCTGGTACATTTTTTTAGGTTGTTGTTCCTGTATATCAAGATTTATAGCTGAAATGTGACAATGTGGAAGGACCTTGAAAGCCAAGTCCCATATGGGACACAGATGCTGAGCGGATGTAAATCAACAGTGTTGCATTGCCCTGGACAAGCTGTAGAAATATATCTTGAAAAATCAGTTACCATGGCAGAGCCGCATGGTAACACGATGGTTACAAGAGATAATGAAAATAACAGGCAGGACGGCGTCATGTGTGAAATGGAAAGTGAAAAAGAGAGGTCTTGCTTGCTCGCTTTCTCACTCCTCCCTGGCCCTGCAAGTGTCTGTTCGACTGGTGGTAACTGCTAATCAAAATGCAAAGTCACTGAGCAATTCAAACCAGATGTTTGCAACTTCAAAGGAGAGAAACCCAGCTGCAAGTGAACATTCATCATTCTCCGCTCTTCAGAGGAAAAATTTTGGCAGGTCTTTGAAAGAAGCCAATTGCTGACTGCCTGCTTCCCAATTTTTGAGTTCGTAGCCAGCTAGTTTGTGAGCCCAGTTGCGGCTGTTACCTGTTTAACTCTAATTAAGATGCTTGCTGCTGCTAAGAAATAGAAACACCTGGGCAGGGTCCACATGGGCTTAGACCCTCACTTGAAAATATTTTTAATCATCTTGTTTTAATCAATTTCTTAATCTTGTTCCCAAGCAAGTGCAATTGCCTGGGTTTTCGCAGCCACTGTTGTAACACGCCTGGGTCCTCCCAGCACAGGAGGGCCCTGTCTGGGCACTGTCAAGGCCTGCTGAATGTAGCCAGCCTGGATTACGCATGCAGATAATGCCATGGGCTATCTCTGCTCCCCAGGGTGCATCAGGGATATAAATGCTTTTTATAACATGGTGAATCCACAAGATTACAAGCCCTGCTCTGATTACAAAGCTGAATGCCTGTAGATTAATAAAGTATGGATATTTATGACCTGGCAGTTGAGTTTTAAACATTACAATGTGCAAATTACTACCCAGACTGGGAAATGACCAAAAAGCACCTTGCCTGGAAAAAACGTGTGCTGTTGCTACTGATACTGAAAATGAGCATGGACATGAAAATGTGGGCAAAAAATCGCACAAGAAGTTAAAGACGAGAAACCCCTCATTCTCTAAGTTGGAGGAGCGCTGGCATGCACATGGCTGGAGGTCCTCTGTGACTGCCTCCCTTTGTGGCAGTGATGCAGTGCTGTGATGCACCACCCAGCAGCAGTCTGCAGAGATCTGGCAGCTGGAGACTCCTGGGAGCTGCAGGAAGCAGCAATGTGGGAGCTGCCTGACCACTTCTGCACAAAGCCCTCAGCTCCTGCTTCTTGCACCTGCTTCTCCCACAACATCCTAAGGTGTCATAAAATTTAAATTGAGATCTAATCTGATTTAAAGTTTAGATAATTTACAACGGATTGCCAGTCCAGGGGGATATTTACCATTGACTTCAAAAGTGAAAAATTATTGTTATCAACAGTGTCTACATGAGTTGTGTGATTTGCTGTTAAGTGTTTGCAATGCATCTTGCAGCACGTCACAGGAGGAAATGCTAGTAAAGACTACACAAGAGGGTAAAAAAAGCTCTGTGCCTTTCAAGCTTCCTAGAATGGGAATTCTTACAAGAAAATGCCTTCTACAGATGTGTTTATAAAATGGAAATCATACTTCTTTATCACTGACATCTGGACTCCAGATTCATATGTAAGTAGATTATTAAAAAAGAAAATATTTAAAAAGAGGACAACTACCCACTGGCACTGCAAAGTTAGCATCAGACCCAATGACCCTTTGGGTACAAGTTTTGCTTTTGGGGATGAAACTATGGAGAAATCAATCACCACTGAACCTCAGAGGGTCAGAGGCACACCCAGTGAGTGTGTGAAGTCAGTTTTCATCTCTGTATTAAAAACAATGGTGGCTGAAAAGCATACCACGTGTGAAAAACAGGTGGGCAAAAGTGAACAAGTTTCCTGGGTCTTAGGGATGTTTGTAGAGATGTCATAGTGTTAACTCCCCAACCTTGTCTGCAGAAAGGTTTCCACACTGGGTTCAGTGAGAGAGGGGCTGTTTTTACAGCAAAGCCTTGTTGCGCCAGCTCAGGATATGAAGTATTGGTCACTGCAACTCTGCTTCTCCTCCTATTTTTTGTCTTATTATTTGGACTAAAAAGCGCAAATGTCCTCTAACATAAGAGACTGTGAAAGACCGCTCAATGTGCAGGTGAAAGATCGGAAAGGAGTGTGAAGGGAGTTGCGGACACATTCTGCATGGGGCTCTGTGTGAAAGCTTGGAGTCCAAACATTGCTGCTACATCCTGCATCAAGGCCAGTTTTTTTCAAGGTGGAAATAAAAAGGTGCGGCCAAGCCACCCTACAGGTGCCACCTTCATGGCTGCAGTTTCCCTGCCACAGCATGGTCGAGGGTAGGACAGCAGGAAAAAACCTTAATTTTGCACCTTGCTGGTTTAGTGCCTGGCCCCAGAGCAGCCAGTGGGCAGAGGCATAGGGGTTCCTACCTGTCCAGTCACAGCCCAGCACCTCCAGGCGCATTCCTATTCCCGCTGGGGACCACCTCTCTGGGTGCACTCGGATGTACTGGGCAGGAACAGGCTCAAACCTCCGGACTTCAGGGATGTCGTAGTGGATGTTGCCTTCAAAAAGCTACAGAGAGAAAGAGAGAGAGAGAAAAGGCAAGAGATGTGTGCATTTCACATGCTCTCAACCAGACTTGATATTTTGGATCTGGCAGAATGTAGCCACTGTCTGAAGTGGTTTAGCTGCCCGACTCCCGACTCCTTCTGCCCAGCTGAGCAGAAACTGGGCTGTTCCTTCTCGGTTTCAAGAGGACCAGCCACGCTATTTCTAAGAAACTTGCACAATCTCTCCTGGCCTCTGCTCAGAATCCAGGGGTTAGATTCTGATCCAAGCCATGCAGGGGAAGCCTGGGGAATATCCACTAACTTCACATATAAATGAGATCAGATTTGTCCTTTGGTAAATAAAGAAGCTACTGCAAGTTCTAGGATGGTGTAAATGCTTGGTTTTCCTCACAGTCCAAGTACTGCTGTTTTTCAGCTTACATGCATGAACTAAAGTCTGTGGGGAATAAACAGAGGGCTATAGATAGCATCAGCCCTCATTTGAAGGATCGGGAAAAATTAAAACTTACCCAAATTTTAAGCAGAGGAGTGTGCATAAAAACAGAACAGGCAGTAGCAGAGAATTTATTTGTTCCTCAAGCCACCTGCCACTCCCATATCACTAAGCAGAAAGACTATGGGGAACTCTGGTGATAAAGAAAAAATATGGGGAATTTCAGGGTCACACCAGTGTGGCAAAGGGACTTCAGATATAGAAAATTTCCTAAAGGGAAGTTGTGAATAATTTTCCTCTTTCATAGGTGCACACCACAACAACCACACCTTTCCCCTTAAAATACGTAATTAGTTTGTGTAAAACATAATTGTTTTACACAAAACATAACACAATACAACACACCATCTTTTGGACTCTGACCTGCAGGAGCTGGGAGAAGGAGCAGGTCATGTCCACATCCCCATGCCTGGTCCACAGTAGGAAATGAAAAGAAATTGCCATCCCTGGAGAAAGGTGGAACTTATGGCCAGTAGTACCGATTTGGACCAGTACCAATGGACACAGCCTGGGATTTTGTGGTGACAACCCCAAGCTGCCAAGGTCTCTGTGGGAGTGGACAGCCAACTTCCCAAGACTCCATCAGGCAGACTGAAGCTAGTCAGAAACATATCCTGTTTTGCAGCTGCTCCAGGCAGTGCCTACCTTGGCTTGCATTGTTTTGGGGTCCTGGATGAAGTCCCAGTCCTTTCCATTCATGCTGTAGGCCACCTTAAACTTCTTCACAAAGGAACGGGACTCAGTGGTGGTCACACTGTCCGCTCCACGAGCCCCCTGAATAATGACGCCTCTGATATTCTTCGGGACACCAAGGTCCACCTGCAGCCACTCCTCCCCAGGCTGGGCTTGGGGCACACGGGGAAACCAGCCCGAGCGGCTGCTCACCAGGCGCGCCATGCTGGGAGACCAGTCATAGCCTCTGATGGAAGAGGCAGAAATCTGTGAGTCAGGAATGAGGCCAGAAAGCATTCCCAGCAAGTTGGAGCAGGGTGAATCTGCAGGGAAGGAAAGGCCATGAACAGTCAGGGTAATTGAAGGGAAGTGTTCGTGGTTCTCCTCACAGCATTAAGCTCTGGACACCAAACCAACACAGGCACTGGGCATTTCCCCCTCCCTCCAGGACCTGCAGTCCTGTCCCCTCCAAGCGCATCCCTTGTGATGGACATCTCCGTGCTAGTCACAGTGTCACCATTCCCACCGCAAGCAGCCATGACAGTGGCAAGGGACAGCACCCCAGGACAGGCTGTTGGAGGGACAGAGAGGAGCACCGAAGCCAAGGCGAGGAGGGACCCTCACCAGTGATGCGGCAGCCATACAGCTCCAGCCTCAGGGCGATGCCGTTGTGCCACGTCTGGGGACGGATGCGCACGAAGCGTGTGAGCACTGGGCTGTGGATCTTGTTGAGAACCACCTCTGTGGCATCCTCATTGGCCTGAAATGTCTGCAAGGGAAGGGAGGCACAAATGTACATTTGCACACACTGTTACATCCTCACCAGATAAGCAGTCAAAAAAATCTCAGCAGGGAAAACCAAGAAAAGCCTTTCTGGTCAGGGCAGTCTCCAACCAGGGCAAGCAGCAGAGGCCAGCAGGGACATATGAGCCACTGTCAGGGCAGCATGGTGGACAGACTCACCTACCAGACAGGAGGGCCAGGAGCTTTCTGCCTGACTGCCTCTCACAGCACTTTGAGGCACCTCAGACTACCAGGCCTCGGCTTCTTCGACCTAGATCTGCTCCAGCAGAAATGACCAGATGCCCCCAAACAGGCTGACATCCTGACGCATCCTTACACTGAGCTCCATCAGGAAACATCACGTACAAGTAGTGGTGTGAGCAGGAAGGATGCACCTTTGCCTGGGGTGACAAGCTGCTGCCTCAGCCAGCTCCTTGCCTTTGCCTCTCCCATGCACATGCAACCTGCCACACGGAAATAGCTTTTTGGGAGTATATGATCCCACATGGTATGAAAAGGCTGCTGCCTTACCAGATGGCCATAATCAATAACTACCAGATGGATGCTAGATCCACCTCTTCTGCCCGTTTTTTTAATAGGCCGGACAAGGACTGGATACATGTGTTACTATTTTAGGTTGCAATGCCATAGTGGGAAAGAAAAGAGAGGGAAAGAGGAAATACCCAAGGGGAGGATAATTTTCAACCCTTTCTCTGCCCCAGCATAAAGCACTAGAGCTCACTGACCAAGGCTGCAGGCATTGCTGCTTTCACTCCAAGTACTTCAGGACAGCTCTAGACTGTCCTCCCTTCTCAGCCAGGAACCACATCTACACTGAGATGCTGGCTGGGTTCTTCTGCAAGCTCCCACCATGTGTATGTGTACTAAGCACAAGAGTTCCCAGTAAGTTTATCTCAGGAAAGCAGGAGACTGTAATCTCTGGCACCAGTCTCCTGTGGGAGGCAAGAGTCAAACAACTGAGGACAGAAGAAGGGATGAGGCGGTATCCTGGCCCCTTGCCTTGAATAGCAGCTAGGAAGCATTTTGTAAGCCTCCTGTGGCTCTAGGTTTGCAGATGGCACATGTTACTTCTCTTCTCCCAGGATCCAGCATGGCAGGGTGTGCAGAGGGTGTTTACAGGGCTGTTCACAGCACCCCAGCTAGCTCTGGGCTGCCCCTGCACATCGCCATCCACTCCTTCAGGGCAGGGAGCAGCCACCCCACAGAGGGAATCAGTTGCAAATCTGGCTCTTAATTGGGATGAGGAGTTGATGTGAACTTGAGCAGAAATGCTAATCTAGAGAATATATATCATGCTGCTACCGTTTAGCAACACAGCATGGCTTATGTGTTTTTAATATCCTATTTTATCCTGTCTGACCTCACTTCCCATCCTTTTCCTTGCTCAGCAGACACCAAATACCCTTTTTTCCAGCAGGAGGGCTATAAGAAGAGTGGTTACTGTGAAACACTCTCCAGGAATATGTGTGTGTGTGCATGTGTGTGTGTGTGTGTCTTGTAAGCCCGTGGGCACAGACACACAGACACACACACAAACAATTTAAAAGGATATATTTCCGCACCACAGCAGAGCCTTCAGCTTTATGCCAACACAGAAGTTGACACACAACACCTTACTTCTGAACCTAACACCGGAGGACAGGAAATGTTTATCTGAGCCAGTACAACTATTTTAGCACAAGGAGCAGCATGTCAGGTCAGACCAAAGGTCCCTCTGTCCCAAAGAACGGCTCCTAATGGTGGCCCCAGCGAATGTCCAAGGGCAGCAAGTCCAGTGGAGTCTTCTCCTGGCAGCCTCTATTTGCTTCCCACCGTCAGAGAAGACTCCATGAGCCAAAGGTTGCATATGGACGAGCATGTTTAACAGTCACTGACGAGGTTTGCTGCTCTTTTTGATTTAGCATATTTCAAGTTTTGTTCTTTTTTAGCTCACTTCACACATACGAGCATCAGGGGCCAGAATCCAAATTTACACCAGCATAATTTGTTGCTGACTTCTGCACAGTCAAGCTTGACAGAAAGCAGAAGCAGGACTGAGCCCAAAAACTTTATCACTACTGTAGGCATTGCTGAAAACACCTCTTAGATGACCTTGGTCCTAACTACCTGCTTCCAAGAAGCACAATTTCAATTCTGCTTTAGGTTAAGAAATCAGCAACTTACTCAGGCTAGATCACATCCAACAAGCTATGAACTCTGAATCTGGGCCATGACACTCTAGACTGCCAGCTTGTGGGGGCACAATCGGCGCCTGACTTCCAGCTCTGCTATCAGCTGCACTGGTAGGATCTGTTCCATTGAACCTCGCTTCTGAACAGCCCCAACTGATCACCAAGTCATCGCTTTGCACCCTGTTCAGCATAACAAAAAGGGGCCACTTTCAGAGGGCATGTGCTTGGTGCTGTTAGAGACCTGAGGTATTCCCACATGCCTGCTCTTTCAGCCTTCTTCTCAAGTGGAAATGCATAGTGAGCCCACAGGTCCTGATGCTGCTGACCAGCGTCTGACCCTGACCGTCTGGTTTCCCTGTACTGAAAATGCTGACCCCAGAGCCCCAGCACACTGTGGAGAGAGGCCCATTGACTTCAACAGGCTCTACATCCTGCCTCAAATTAGCACTCACAGCATAGGAAGAACTAGCAAGAAAATGTGTGAAATTGGGAGTGCCAAGAAAGCAAAGATTTCTTCCCTCTCTACCAAAATAGAACATTGCTATTCCTCCCATCCTATCTACTTCCCATCCCACTCAGCACATATTTTGAGCCAAGTCTTCGAATGGTGTAAATCAACATATCACCATTGAAGTATAAGAAGTCACAGTAATTTACACCAGCAGAAAAAAAAATACCTGGCTGTGATCTAGGGAGATAGATAGATAAATAGATATACACTCAGTGGAGAGCACACATGCGTATGCACATGAATACACACTGATGGAGCCAGAAGACAGGAGGGAAAACCATTAACAAATTAAAAGCACCTTCCAAGAAACAGTCAAGGGAACTCGCTTTCCCTGCTGCATCAAAAAGCTGCCCATCTTCTCCTCATACACTGTATGTTTACTTCCGTTTTAGTCCATATAGCAGGTCTGCATGTGAAATTAAATTGATAATCAATGAGAGCTCACCTGCTTAATTAATTTGCTGCAGAAAGCAAGTGGTAAGGGAGAGGCTGTAAAAGTAGGGGACATAATGTCTAGGCTGGAGGACTGCGAAAGGTATTTTCCATGTGCATGCAAGCTCCACACCAGCATTTACAAGTTGCATTTTTGACATGTTGGAACCATCATAGGGTGATGGGGGGGATTGCTGAAGATACATTAGTTCCAGTGGATGTGGGAATTGTGCCACTGGCAGTTTGGAGCGAAGGAGATGAAGGACAGGGAGACAAAAAGTGCTATGAAGTTCAAGAGGCAGGGAGTCAGGGAGGGGGTAGGAGGTAACCTCTCTCCTGCTCTATTTATTATGCTGGTTGGCCACTATGCAATTTCTTGGGGTGCTGAAGAAAGTGGCTGAGGGAGGAAGAGGAGAAGGACAAGGATGGCAGCAGCCCTGCCTTCGTCCATATGCATGTGTCTCTTTGGACCCACTAGATTTACTGCAGGATTATGTTACTCCTGTGGAGACAGAGCCCTGGAACAGAGCATGCTAACAGGATTAGGGCTTCAGAATTTAGACAGAGAAGCATGAAGGAGAAAAGTAGGGGAGATTATTTTCCTTGTCAGATAGGGAAGGCATAAAATGGGGCATGTTTGATGGTGGGAGGATTCTGGCTCAAGTGGACGGTGGATAGTTCTGGATTTATTAAATCCAAGAACAAGGAGTTAAAAGAAAAATGATACTTGGCAACAGTCAACAAAGGACTGTGTCTGGGCAAGGCACAGTGTGCTGGGCTGGGCTTGCCAGCTCCGTGTCTTTGAGAGGCTCCACTCAGATTTGGGAGTCATCAGGGACACGAGGACTGGTACTGTGTTAGCCTGCAAAGGAGATATCGGGCCCAGAAATACAAAGCTGCAGCCTTGCTAGGAAAGCCAGGGCTGTAATTCTCCCCAGGTACTGCACCAAGGGTGAATGTGCAAGGCTGCCTTTGGCAAAGCCTGATGTTGTTGTCCTGCCTGCAAAAGCAGCAGAAACAGGCTGGGACCTGGATGTTTCTGGGCAAATCCTCTGCACCACGACGACTCTGTGCAGAAACACTTGTGGCCCTCTGGCTCATTGCGCCAGGTTTTCCTGAGTTTTCCAGATAAAAAAGCCACAGGACTGAAAGCTTTTCTCTCCTTCCTCAGGTGAATAAATACAGGAGGCCTGATTAAGAACTGAAAAGACAGAGGAATGCTCCTAAGGGAAGGCACAAGGGTCTCCAAAGAGTCATCCTCAATATTCACTGCCAGCACCAAAAACCTCTGATGTCCCCAGCTCCAATGTACAGCTGAGTTACTGCTCTTTGCAGCAATTCAATCTTTGTGCAGCTACCACCTGAAATGCCAGACAGGAAAGTTAACTAATAACAAGCACAAAACCATCAAAATGAGTAAGAAATGAAAAATGCACATCAGCTGGATCTTGCTGCCATTTCTCATCCATAGACTTCTACAGATTCTGAAAACAAATGTTTCAGCTGCATTTTACACACAGAGCAATGGAGGCAGTGAGAGCAGCACTCATCATGGTCCCAACCCACTCCAAGTCCTGAAACCCATCCCATCCCTAGTCCCTTGCCACACTACATGATTCCTGTGAGCTCATCTCTGCAGTTACTAAGATGGAGCAGCTCAGACCACACAGGAGCTGGAACCTGAGATGCTACAAAGAAGGAAGCGGATCAGAATGGATGAAAACTTGGTTTTCTGATAAAATCCTCATAGTTCAGTCTGTCCAAAGAAAATGGACAAAAATAAAAGATCAAATCCTGCCAGGTGAAGAAAACGGCCAAAAACAAAAGGTCAAATCCTGCCAGGTGCTCTTTTCCTTCCTTGGGTTCAAGAAGAGTTGTTGTTTTCTAAAGGCATTTGCAAACCATTAGATAAGATCTCGGCATGCACACCAGGGCCGATGCCTGGAAGATAACCTCAGAGGCCATCAGCCTGGCCTCAGGTCACAGGAGGTGGACCAAACAGGGACAGCAAGAGCCAGACCAGCTTTTCTGCAGCAGGGTTGGTTTGGCCCTGTCCCCTGGTGAGGGCACACCGGTGAGTAGTAAGGGGCAAGTATGGGATGACACGTGATGGTGGCCACTTTCCTTCCTGGCTCCCCTCTCAGGGACACAGAGGAAGACAGCGCAGCACCTCTGGCCAGGTTGCTGCTTAGCCTCCTCCAGGTCCCATGCCTGAGGGAAAGACAGAGCACCACCCCCTGGACAGGGGGGTGTCTGGGCCAGGCTTTGTGGGGAGTGGGCTGCCAGGAAGGGGGAAAGCCTGTCAGGAATGGGGTGGGAAGGGGAGGGAATGAGTATGGAGCTTCACTACTGCCGGCTGCCTTCCCACTGCCTCCCCATCCCAGAAACAGCAGTGCTCAGCACGGAAACAGCCCAGCCAGCCCTGTCTGCTGCGAGCACATATTAATCACATTTTCCGCTGCTCCATCCTGCCTTTCCCGTTTCCCTTGCTGCTGAGTGCCAGCAGCTGGGGACTCAAAGGTGAGCTGTCACATTTGGCAGGGAAACACCCTGGCCCCACTGTCATCTGAAACACCAGAGGGAGGGGAAGCAGGGGACAAAAGAGAGGTGGTGAGAGCTTCCCATCCTCTGCAGGGAGCATCATCCCCTCCCCACCCCTCCTGCTGGTTTTCTCTTGCATTAGCTCCCCGATGAAGATGTGAACGTTAGCTTACCCACCTATACGTGGCAGAGCATTGCTTTTGGCCCACAGAGCTGGCAGAAATTCAGAGCAGTGTTTGGTACACCCCATATGCCTCTGTGTGCATGTGCATATATATGTGTGTATGTACATATATGTATGTGTCTATATATATATGTATCTATCTGCACGTATATAGAGTCCCTGTCTGTCCACACCTTCCCCTCCCTCCCTGCTCCTCATGGCATCAAATCAAGCTGCGGCAGACTTGACGAATCTCTTTGGCATGGTTTGCTCCAGCGCTGCAGCCCGGGCTGTGCGGAGCTCCGCACTGGGGCAGGGAGGGAGCTGCACCTTGAGCACAGACGTCTGGGAGCTTGCTTAGCACAGGAACAGCGGGATTAATGCTGGTACGGAATGCGGGACCAGAGCCCCCCGGCACCAGCTCTATGAGCAAGTGGCCTTGCCCTGGCCCCACTGTAGCTCAGCAGCTGGCAGCCAGTTGTTTGGTGGGGCAGGAAAGCAGTCACCCGGATGCAAGGGGTAGGCGAGCCACCAAAAAGCAATTACTTATCCTCCTTGGGAGGTGTCTGCTAAATTAAGGCCAGAATGTGAGAATGAATAGAGACTGGAATAGAGGAGTAAAAAAGAGGAGGTTTGATTTTTTCCACTTTTTTAATGAAAAGAGAAAACGGAGTAGAAAAAAGCTGACAGAAGTCAAGAGCCAAGTCCCAAAATGGTGGCAATTCAGGAGGTTGTAGGATTGTTTTGGATTGACACCAGCCAGGCTTTAGGATCTTGCTGGTGCAATGTAAATTGGCTTAGCAGCACTGAAACCAGTCACACTGTCCTGCCCCACCCTGGCTGAGGATGCAGTGTCCAACGCCCAGAACTGCAAGGATGGGATATTTATTCTCCTCTGCAACTAAAACCACCCTCCAGGCCAGATTCCTGCTCCAGTTAAGACTTGAAAAAGTAAATTTATGTTTATAAATTTATTTATTATAAGCCAGTGGTTATTTGAAACACTGAGCTGTGTATATAGCTCATCTCTCTGCCCAGCATGAGTATCTCCTGCCTGACTCAGCTTACAGAAAAGGTCCCAATGAGACCCCAAACTGACATGGGGTGAGGAGAGATGGCCCTGGTTCACAGAAAGGTCTGCTGTGACCAGTGGGTCCTGGGAGAGCACAGAGGCTCCACACCACTGCATGGGCAATGTGTTAGGACTATACATGAGCTCTGCCATAAGCTACTCTCCTGGAGCCAGCCCACCCACCCGAGATCTGGGGGAGCCCAGCTGAGGACTCCCCTATGTGGTGCTGGGCTGCCTTGTGCCTCCATTTCCCTACTTCTAAAATAGGACTAACACTCTCTCACTGGTACATAAGGAGCTTAAATACTCCAAATATTGCAGGTATGAGACCCTGATAGGGACCTCTACACAGAGAGGACTCATTCTGGGAAGCAGAGGGAATTTGACCTAAGACACACTTGTGGGGAAGGGGAAATCGTACAGCCCGGAAGAGGAGGAAATGGCTGGATGAATCCTGGACAAGGCAGGCTACTGCATTTCACGCAAGCAGTGCCCGTGCCAGCAAAGGGAAGGGACAGCTAATTTAGTAGGAGTGCTGAGCAATCAAAAATTACTGGGACGTGTGGGGGGGGGAGGTGTGTGGGACCCCAGCCAGAGTTCACACAGCACTATGGCACATCAGCAGGGAAGATCTGAGCACAGCAGCAGTGCTGGTGGATGCCATAGAAGAGCAGGGAAGCACTTTTTTGAGGCACCCTTAACCAGGGAACAGCCACATGACCAAAGCAATTGACAGAGAAAAACCTGCCCGGCACCGTGGCCACCTTAACCCTCCTCCCCACACACCAAACCTCCCATGCAGACCACTCCAAGTTTATCTTTCCTGGCCACACACCAGCATCCATATGGTGTGAAATGGATGAACACCCATATTTACCCTCCCTCCTCCTTGCTCCCACCTCTGTGGGTGTTCCAGAAACACAGCAAGAGCATGCACAGTTCCCAGGGCTCAATGCACCCTTGCTGACCATGCCTGCTTAACACAGATCTCAGAGCTCTGGCAGCCTGAATTGTTTCTCATTATTTATTGCTCATTTTGTTCTTTGGGACAGTGCAATTGCCTCTTAGGATTTGTGCCCTTTCATTTCCAGGCCTCAGTAACTCCTGAACTACAGTTTCATGTGGTTTTGTGATTGTTAACCCAGCATGCAGATGGGTCTACGACCATAAAAGCTCAATGAATCTTATATGGCAAAACAAAGGCTGCGAAAACATTTTCTCCTTCATTTGCAGTCAAAGAACATACTCTCACCACCACGAAAGATGCAGCAGCAGCCAGGTTTTCCAAGGAGTAGTGTTTCCTCATTGCTGTGCAGAGGAGAAAGGACTATTTCTGCTCAGAGCATCATCAGTCTTTTAGCCATCATCAGAAAAAGGGTCCCTCATGGATTAAACCCTCTGGGCCTGCAAAATCTCTCCATTCTCTTCCCTCTTGTTGGCTGCAAGACTCACCAAGGTGCAGGCAGAAGAGACAAAAAGGAGATTACCTTGTGGTTTTTCCCATGTCGGTACATCATCCAGTCCTCCCCATTGGTGCTGACCTCCAGCTTGTAGGTACGGACATAGTAGCCCTTCTGGGTTTCTCTCGAGATGGCACCCTGTGTGGCAATGGCTGTGAGCACAGTCAGGAAGTGGAGGTCCACCTTTCCAGGGGAAAAAGGGACAAGAAAGAGAGTGGTGACCACCTGAGAGTCCAGAGTGGCTAATTAGTTCCTCTCTCTGTCTCTGAAAAATAAAAAAGTGCAAATTCAGCCTGTCTCACTCTATCTGTGGGTGCACAGTTCAACAACCACAACCCTTCCCAGGGCTGACTTCAGCAGGATAGGACCATGGGACAAGAGTAGCTAAGGATCTTGTTGTCTGTTTATATGGCACAATCACAAAGCCTTCTTCCTACCTCAGACCAAGCAATAGGATCTGCACATAAGTGCACATTCATTAAAGCAGGACAGAGACTGACTTTTTCCATGTAAAATAAAAGCATGATATCCAATTAGCAAGTCCTGCAGCTCTTGGTTTTGCCTTGCTGGTTTTTTTTTTGTTTGTTTGTTTGTTTTACAACATGGGTTGAGAAAGGTCAGCAGAGCTGGCTTAGTAGCCCTGCCATGAATGAAGAATGAGACATCTGCTAGAGGCAATGACATTCACCACCTCCTGCTCGTAGTGCCCTTTAGCAAGCAGTGTCTCCCGGCGATGTGACACAGCCAGAAGCTGTGTGCGGACACACGGTGGCTCTAACCAGCTCCCAGGGAAAGCCTTTGCTCTGTCAGCCCCCTGCCTGACATCAGCCTGCTCACGCTCCCTGCATCACTGATGAGATAAATATTATTCTAGTTGTTTTTCTATGCACCCCCTGGAGACTTTGGTCCTCAGGCCAATGGCGGAGTCAGTGGCCCTTGTAAGTGGCAGAGGTCTCTCAGTCTCTGTCAGTCTCATGGAAAGTCCATCAAGGTTTAGGCAGAAAGGAGGGGGTGGGAGAGAGACAGTGGATGGAGTCAGTCCTTGTGCAGGCAAGCTAATGGGAGAGCCAGCCCGCTGCATTTCACTGAGGCACTGCAGCTCCCCTGCTGCTTGCTCCCCATGAGCCACAGGGGCAATAAAAAATTCAACAAGCCTTATGGTCAAGGGTCAGTTTAACAGCATGACACTCCATTTGGTAGGGGAAGAGGAGAGGGGGCTGGAAAGGTACCTGGAGGTACTCTTTGTTGCTGTCTACATTGGGGGTCCAGCCGTTGTCATCACTGTTGAGCCGGCTCTGCTGAGGGGTCCATCGCCCATCTGAGTAGGTGGAGGAGGCACTGATCTGCATGTTGGAGATCCTGCCTGACTCCATCCCCAGAGGCACATTGCACTGAAAATCTAGAGCAGACACACACATACACAGAGATTGGTTTACAGTCTCAGTACTTCACCCCCAAGTGAAAGGCTGCCCTGAACTAATCTTTCCAGCTAACCCTAAGCAAAGCTGAACAGATCTTGCAGGTTGTGTGTATTCACAGATGGCACTCAAAAATTATAGATAGGGTAGCTTTGTGTTTGCATGGCCCTCTGAACACTAATACAGTCTGGATCTTTCTCCTTTTCTCTATCATCTTCACCTTTGCTTAGTTTTGACACAATTCTGTCCCTTCCCTCTCTCCACCTCCACCAAGATATTCCAAGTACTCTTGCCACAAAGTTCCCATCTTGAAGGCTGTAGGTGAAATCCGAGCACTGACAAGGCAAGGAATATAGACAGACGCATGAGGAGGGTGCTTACTGTTGCCAGGAGGAATGTCAAGGATTGGAATGGGCAGCTCTAAAGGTTTTGTGTGCATGTGAGAGCAGGGATGCATGTGTGTATGTGTCTGTGTATCTCTGCACGCACTGTATGTGGTACCAGGCCCATAGGGATTAACCAGACAAGATAATGAAAGACACTGCTATGCTTTTCTTTGGATCTCCTCACTTCTAAGGCTTTAGAAGTCACAATTAGCTCAGTTTTATGGTACATCTCGTCTATTTTATGGCAGCTGTCCTGTAAAAACAATAGCAAAGAAAACAGTGATAGAATATACTGCCTGGGTCCAAGCGTGCTGCTGCTGTAAACCAAGAGGGCTCCACAAACTGCCAGTGTTTTTAATGTGGCCAAGTCAACCTTGGGTGGAAATGATGGGCCAAGTTAGGATGTCAGTGCTATTATTAAAGTTTCAGTTTACACCACCATAAATGAAAACAGGCCTGGCACTTTAACAAAGGCTCTTGTGCTTGTTTTCTCAAGCTTTGTGTTCCACATCTTATTTGAAAACCCAGAACAGAAAAGGAATTAAAGAACAGATCAACTGAGTGAGGCAATAGGTAATGGTGAAGCGCTCACGCTTGTCTGTAACTCTCACAGCCTCAGCAGAACATCCCTTACTCAATCACAGGGTAAGAGGTCGTAACCCTGCTGCCCTGGTGCTGCACAACCCCTACTCTACCCTGCTCTTTGTCACAGGCTTTCAGTGGCAGGTCAGGGACTCCCTCTCTTTCTCTGGGACTGAGGGGTGTCCTGAAGGCTTCTTCTGTTGTATCAGAGGTTCACTGCGAACAGAGGTCAAGAACAGTAGCTCTGAGGCAAAAATACCATGGGAAAACAAATGGAACCTTTCCTTGCCTGCAAGTATTATCACATAGAATCAAATTGCTCTTCATTCTCAAAACACACAATTTACTTCCTCACTCCACATCAATTTACCTCCCTTATTAAGGGTTATAAAAAAAAATTTGGCTTAAAATTCTTAGAGCTTTAAGCAATCTTTAATTAGACAGCCAAGAAATTCCAGTTTGTGGTTTGGGACTGCGAATTTCTGGGAAATTAGAGAGAGAGAGAGAGAGCATATTTTCCCCAATGCTTTAATCAATCTGCTGCATATGCTGGGCTGAAGTCTTCCCCTAAATCCTTTGGGCTGAGCACATACATGAAGGATTCTAACCCAAAAGGTATTGAGAAGACTTTACAAGCAAGTGAAAAGTCAACAAAAGGTCAGAAAGTGAAATTCTTCCTGCAATCTTACTTCTGTCAGAAATAGAGAACAGACCTAAGTGAAACTGCTGTCTGCGCTGCTGGTGGAGAACCAGCCCCTGGACACACTTCTGCCTGCTTCACTCTTGCATATGCATATGCAAATGAAAGATGGGAAACACAGGGGACACAACTAAGTCATACACACACATTTCCAACTTACTTTCTGGGACTTCCTGGTGGATCAAGTAGTACTGAGCAGAGAAACCGTCCTTAGCCACTGCCAGGTCCGTGTGGAAGGTGAGAGAGAGGACGCCGGTGGTTGAGCGGATGTCCGATGGCATATTAATGCCACAATACCTGCCTATCAAGGGGCCGACTGCAAAAGAAAGAGCAGCGAAGGTAATGCCTGCTTTTCCACCGGCCTCCTGGGTCACCAGCACATTGCTGATCAGGATAAAAAACATAGGCTTCGGGGATGGGCTATTTTTTATATCCATTGGCCTGGTGCCATGCAGCGCAGAAATATCCACTGCAGCAGGCATTGCTCTGCAGTCGCTGGGAAATGCTCCAGAATGCTCTGTTTCTCGGTTTTGCTATAAGGTAGGGAGGTCCTCCCATCATTGCATGAACATTGCACTGCCCTTCCCTGAGGGAGAACTGCTGGTGTTTGGAGTGTCCCATGGGGCTTTTCAGATCAGTGATTACAACAGAGCAGTAGTTTGTGGTTTAATGAATGCAGCATTCTGCAGGCACACTGTCCCCAAGCTGGCTGTGGAGTGCCCTAATGGCAGGTTAAGCCTAAAGGCTGCAGCCACCTTTGAGGTTAGGCACCCTTGGTGTTCAGACACAGTCTGCACAGTTTTGGAGCTTTGTGAGACACCAGGAAGGGCCAAGGAAAGCAGTGCAACACCCTGTGGCTTACCCTGAGGGATGCCATCCCAGATGTCTAGCCAGTCATACTTGCAGTCTCCTTCCCCTGATTGCAGTGGGTCATGCTCGAGGTCAAAAAGCAGAAAGTGGAGGAGGATTTCTGTCTTTGGCTTGGCTATGATGGTGAAGATGCAGTCCAGGTTGTGTGGATACTTGTCAGGGAAACCCGGAGACTCAATAGTGCCGTTGGAGGCAGTGAAGTTTCTGGAGCAGTCCTCGGAGCCTGTAGCAGCGGGAAAAACCCAGAGCCTTAGCAACGATGAAGCTTAACGCCAACAACTTGACACTGTGGAAATCCCATTCTGAGTTTAGTAGGGTTGTGTATTCACTTCTGGAAATGTCCTACAGCTCAAGAGCTGTGGGAATTACTGCAAGACCTGAGAAGGTGATTTTCAAGCTTTCCATGGGTGGAGAGACAAGGTCCATGAGGTACTGTAGTGGACAACATGGTTCGAAATCCCTTAGACAGCTTTGCAGACATAATCTGTACACCACTGCTGATCCTCCTGACAATTACCTCAAAACCAGGACTAGAAGAGCAATCCTGTCCAGAGTCATTGCTGTGATTTGGCAGGCCAGCACTGTGCCATGTCCCTCACACCGATGGTGGTGGACAGGGAGGCCACACCAAGCTGGCCTGTCTTCCCCAGCTGGCCCTTTCCACTTTAACCCGTCCCCCAAACACTGACCTGGCAGACCTATGTTCTGCTCCAGAGAACCTGCAGAGAGGCCTCATGACACAGCTGCTACCTGCAGCCATGCAGGCAAGGTGCTACAGTGGCCCCAGGTCTGGTGGAGGAGCCCTGTTTGGGGAAGGAGCTGCCTGGGATGGGGCAGAGAAGAGTAACGGGATGTATTCTTTTTAGAAAGGCTGTTCCCATGGGCCAGTCTCCTGCAAATTCCAGCCTTCCAGCACAGATATCTGTGCCTCAGTTTCCTCTTGAGAAAATCCAGAAGCACAAACATTTACACAGTGAAAGGGCCTGTGGGGGGGGTGCCAGTGTCTCCACTGTATTCTGCAAACCCTTGGGAAGTGCACAGTTAGCCTGCAGCCCCCCTCCGAGATCCACACAAGGGACAGGGGCCAGCTCCAGCATGTGTCTCCACAACGTGGCCACATTAAGAGGGGATAACAGAGGCCGTGGCAGGGGGGGGTCTCTGCTGAGAGCAGGAACAGAGCCCTCTTTTTCACAGAATGAGCCATCCACACCAGAAATGCAAGTTATTTCTATCCTTAAGGAAGACCTTTGCGTGGTGGGGAGGACAGACAGTGTTGCCTCTTATTTATTACTGACCTCAGCACTGGCCTCGGCTGCAGCCAGGCCAGCTCGGTGCCCCCTCTCATACAGCCAAGGTGCCTCGGGGTGGTTAGGGAAAGGGGAATTTGTGTCATGTTCATACCACGGTGACTTTGAAACCCTTGCTGCAACAATAGGCAACAGAAATCTGCAGCCTGGAGCTATCAGAGGAGGAAGGGGGTGTTAGAGAGGCTGCTGGCCACTGTTGCAACCTGGCACTAGCATTTGCAAAGGTTTCTGCTTCACTTTTACTGGGACACTTTCCTTCTCCTCTACAAACTCTTTGGCTCCGGCTCTTCCAGGCAGCACAAGCCTTCCCAGGACTAATGGGAGACTTGTTATTCAATTCAGCATTAACCTATGGAGTCAGCCGCAGTAATAGCAGGATCTTGCACTGCATTATGCAGTGCCTGGCTGGAGAACTACTCAGGAGAGGGTCTTAATTGACTACCTAATGAAGCAGCCAGCTTTTCTGGTGTGAACCTGTGGGGTAAAATGCAGAGGCAAAAAGAAAAAGGCCAGAGACAAATCACAGCATAATGCCATGAACAGAGATAAGGGTGTACTTCATTCCAAACAACCTGAAAGACGAACAGACATATAGTGAAAATAACACAAGCTCAAAGGCTAAACCCAGAGTCAGGGACTGTCCTCTAGAGATAGGCAAGATGTAACTATGTTACAACATTAGACAACAGTTTCCTCATGTGGGGCTCTTATCACATTTGGCATCTTTGTCTACATTTTGGCTAGTAGCAGCAAACACAATGATCAGCTTTTTATAAGGAAGCTGCAGATAATCAACGGGAGTCATGCTGGTTTCGGCAGCACAGGCCAGCCTGAGAGGAGACTTTGATGCCCAGCGCTGGAGAGCTCAGGCTGGCCCTGCCAAACTGACTCACAAAGGGAGCAGCAGGGAGGCTGGACCAGCCAGGGCAGGCGGCTCTTGTCAGCCCACAGACTTCTGACTGATACCCATCAGGGGATTCAAAGACTGGTATGTGGTCGTTTGTATGCAGATTGCTCCTCTCTCACACTGTGATAAGGGAAATTTAGCACAAGGTGGGGAAATAAATGCTCCATTGAAAAGAGTTGGTTTTTTAGGTCACCTTTAAGACAGAAGGAATCTGTAGCCACTGCTGCCTTTACTGATGTGGACAATGACAATCTGATGACCTTTAAAGCTGGTGACACCCTTGCTGGTTACCCCGACAGCTCAGATGGAAACTTGGCCCATGCCTGCCTGCCAACAAAAGGCAGGGTTTGCTTGTACTGCAGGAGCCCTGCAGCCAGCCCTGCCCAGCGCCCTCTCTGGAGCCCTGGCAGGGACCGGGGCTGGGCAGATGTGGGCTGGGAGTGCTCCCGGATCACGGGCTCATCCACACTCCTGTGCCAAAACCTGCCTTGCCAGGCTTGATTTCCTGGGCTGTGGCTGTAAGAAAGCGTGGCTCTATCTGGAGGGGATGGCTGCCTGCAGGGGTGGGGGTGGCCAAAGGAGCCCCAGCATCACTTCAGACTTGAGGGCAGTACTGCAGGGACTTACATCAAGGGACACAAACTCAGCTCCAGCCTCCATTCAATACTTGCTCTCCTCCAGATCAGCCCTTGATTCTTCTCCCTCCCTCCCAGTAACAACTTCTCCTTTCCTCAGAGGTTTGGTCCCTTACTGGCTCCCAACCAGACCGACAGGGTTCCTGTCTGCCATCCCTTCCTGCAGCATGGCTGGGCCACCTCAGCCAGCTGGACCACCCCACATTGACTCGTGCCCTGAGTCAGGGCATGGACCCAGTGTGAGGTCAGGCACAGCCCAGCATAGCCTGCTGGGCTCACAGGAAGTGTGAGCAGGGAGAGAGAGGCAAGAGGGGCTGAGGTGAGTCTTCCCACCTGTATTCTTTGCCATCGTCACTGATGGCAACTGGCCTTAGCAAACCCCAATATCTGCCTGAATCACTAAACTTTCAGGACTAATCTGCATCCTAACCATAAATTAACAGTGGTGGTGAGCTGGCTGCACAACAGCTCAATGGCCAGTTATGCAGTCCAGGCAACCACAGCAACAGCACTTTCCTCATCCATCTGAACCTTCACACATGTCCTGTCCTCATTGATTCACAATGAATTTCGGGAGTCTCATTCTCTTGCAGCAAAGTCTCCACATTCACATCTACCTATGGCCAGGTTGTGGGTTGTCTGTGCACCTCTGCCTGTTGCACAGCTGGCCCAGGACCCTTGGGTACTGCTCCCTGTGCTCCCCATCTTTTTTTTAGAGGCTTGGTAAGCAACCCTGTTGTGCTCCTTTTTGGTTCTTCCCATGGCACAGACCTTTTTCTTTGGTGCTGGATGCAATGGCTGAAAGCCACGTGTGTTGTCTTCCAACACATCACCAAAGGAATGAGGGCAGGTGCCCACACAAAACCCTCTCCTGTTCCCTCAGCATGCAGGCACACCTCTCTCACATGCACACAGAGCAGGGGCTATTTTTGCAAGTCTTTTTCTTCCCAGGCACAAAATTCTGGCAAATATTTAGACAGAAACATTATTAAAAGGGCTTTGAGCAGATTTTTCTTTCTTCAATAATAGTTCAGTATTAAACAGAATTATGAACAGTTCCTCTCATATCAACTTGGAAGGGTGCTGCCTCAGACTGACAGCATTGCTGACAGCAATCACTTGAAAATTAGAGCTCCCCAGTTACAAACCCCACATCCATGGAGAGAAAACACAGCATCACTGATCAACCCTGAATCACAACTCCACAGGAGGGGGAGCTCCATGCACTCGTAACAGAGGGACAATCCAGCCCTAACAAGCTCCGTGCATGCCAGGGAGTAAAGATATATGTTTCTAGTCCTCCAATACAAGACAGCATTTAAGGAGGAACCCTGCTTTAATTGCCACACTGTAATCCAAAAATGCACTGTCATGTGCCACTAACATCTTTACCTTCTTGGAAATGTGATGCACAGACTTGCTCCAATTAAAAAAAAAAAGTCCTTCATCTCTGGAAAATATGCTAGAAATCACATTGAAAAGGTGGTCACAGGCATCTCCAGACAAAAAAAAGTTGTGTCAAACAGCCTGGGAGACAGGCACTGACTCAGACACTCACCTGTCTTGTAGATCTCATAGCGCAGAGAGAAGCCGGCACCTTGCCGTGCATAGTCTGAGGTGAACTTGATATAGAGAGAGGGGCCAGAAGAGATGATGGTAGGAGGTGCAATGTTCCCACAGTGCTTGCCCAGCAGGTCTGCCGCTTCGCTGTCCCCATCGCGGATCTCGATGTAGTCATACCTGCGGAGGCAGGTGAAATGGCAGGGAAACCATCTGTCAGGGAGATGCTTCAGGATGCCAGGCACAAACAAAAACCACTCTTGGTATCTGCACATTTCACAGAATGTCTTCCAGACAGGTACCTGGGACTCTCTTGTTCACACCACACCACGCCACGCCACGCCACGCCACGCCACGCCACGCCACGCCACGCCACACCACGCCACACCACACCCCGCAAAACACTTTTTCTCTTTTGTCTGACTACGCTTAGGTCCTTTCCTCTGCTGTCATTAACATCATTAATTTACTGCACATAAATCCGCTTCACCTTCACAGCCAACATGCAAAATTTAGGACACGCTTTACCTCCATTTCCACAAAACTCCTTTGGCGTGGGAGAAGCTCAGATACAGCTCTCCTGGGGCTGCTCTACTCCCCTGACCTCTCTTCTGAAGTGCCATTGTGCTGTTTGGCAGAGCTCACTTTATTCCAGTATCCATGTGGGATTTGGCCAAGCACGTACCAAGCATGAGACTGTCAATGTTCAATCCATGTGAGCAGGTAGCTCTTTTGTGCACTGATACCACATTGGTCCTTTAGCAAGTATGACAAGTACACTCACTTAGCACTTGGACATTAATATTAATCCTCTTCTATTAAGTGCTAATGAAGATTTTCTGTGGATGAGAAGTTTTGTGTAAGAGCTGGGTACCCATACTCCTTATGGCTGATCTTGTGCACACTGTAACTGCAAACTGCCTTTGCTAAACTCTACTTGAAGATGTTCCACCTGCCCACTGGCCTGGGTATCTGACTGGTCTGGGGGAGGAAAGTGTAGGGTTAGAAGAATTGCCTCCTGGTGAAGAGACAAAAGCTTGTTGCAAAGCTTGGCTGAAAGGTGAAACTGCCACAGATCTCTTCGTATTTTCTTGGCCATTAGTAGGCAAGGTAGTAGTATCAGGCTCTGCATGCTGTGAAGAAACAAACAGCTTTTACATGTACATCTCGTTCTTCAGCTGCTTTCTAACACCCACGTTCTCCCGCCCCTCTCCTCTCTGGCCAGCATGCTGCTATTTACAGAAATTGACCATCTCTCTAGGACTGTTTATTTGCTTTGTATCAACCTGTTTGAACAACATGCTACAGCTCTTCTTACTGGGCCAGGGAGGAAAAAAGCATTTCCAGGCTGCCAGGAATTTGCCTTTCTTCTTTGTCACAAGACCTTCTGTTTGGGAATGGAGAGTTGAAAGGAGAAGTAGCTTGCTGGATACAGAATGATCCTCATGTGACTCATTCCCGTTCTGCAAAGCACATATCGGCGAGCAACAACCTCAGAACAAACTTACAGGGACTTAGTGTGCTCCTCCACAAAGAAAGATGGCCTAAACGGCTTTGGTTTCACTCCTTTCTGGGACTAAATCAGGCTGAGAGCCAGAAGCAAAATGCCTGCAGATAAAATCCTGTCTACGCTGGACTGAGCACTAAACCAGCTGCAATCGCCCAGCCTTTAACTTCATTACAGACTCAATTGGCTTGGCCAAGGTGAAATCCAAGTGGTCTTGAGAAGTGGCACTCGAAGAGGAAGAGCATTTGGCTTAGCTTGTGTGTGCACACAGAGCAATGCAAATGAAGATCTGCTCCCCCTGCTCTCTCCTCAGCTCTGCCTAGCCCCTATCACCTCATGACCCCTTATTACCCTGACACCAGTCAGCAGCACCCTGTGTGACCCCACTAATGTCCATCATGTGTGGCTTCATCCTACCATCTCTCTAGGGAGGAGGAACATAGAAGGCCGTGTTAGTGCTTCTTCTAAGTAGAATTTTTTCCTCCTTGTTTGTCTATTTGCTTAAAGTAGTCGTGAGCAAACATCGGGGACATTTTGTTCTCTAAATAACTACTTGCTTTCAGCATGCTTGCAGCCCTTCCACATCTGAAGTGCACATCTGTGCTGCAGAACTACTGGCTACTAGTGAAATTGTGAGTATGTGGCAAAAAATTAATTTGGCAAAAAACATGAATGTTGGCAAAACACAGTTAATGGAGTGGACTGTAAAAGCTGCCATTTTCATGCACAGGCAGAGGTTAGCTGCATCCCAGGGAATCACATCTGTTTGTGTCCTCGTGGGGTTGTACCTCGCCAACACAGTACATGGCTTCAGCTACTTGACTGCAATGATCACGGCTTCTGCTGTAGCCAGCACAACAAATATCCTAGTGCTGTCCACATGGCTCCTCAAGCCACCCAGTTCTGTAGAAGCCCAGGAATTTCAGAAGCAAGTTCTGGACCGAGAAATTTTTGCTTATTGAATGGGTGACAGACTTCCAATAATACATACAATTAGGGAATATTGCAATCTGCTCATGGGCAATCTGCAAATGGAAAATTAAAAGAATGAATCTAGTAAGTAAATCATCAGGAAATATTTGCCTCTTTAAATTAAGCCCTATTTGGCTTCATTCAAGCATCTAACTTAGCTTTCTCATACTGGAGCTAATCTTTAATAAATCAAATGTTAAAAACAACTGAAAAAAGCCCTTCAGAGAAGGTCAGGAAATCATATTTTGCCAAATGTAAAATTAATATAAATGTGTAAGAGTTTTCTTCCCTAGTCAAAAAATCTTGGCCTCAGTCCTCTGCTCTGCATGAGTTAAAACCTTTTCTTTGGGTCATATAAACAGAGTGTGAACTGGGGAAGTATTACACTAGGGAAATAGCACCTGCCCAGATGAGCAGGAGCCCCTACTCCCTCTCCATCAGAGCAATTAAGCTTTAGGCTTTCAAAATGAAACACCAAAGACGTCAAATCAAAACTGTTAAACTTCTAAACTTCAACAAGAATGCCAGCTAATCCCCACCACAGATTCTTTGGGAACCACGCGCTTTCGTCATGTCCATGCCTTGGCCCTCAAACAAATAAACTGATAAACCCCATTCTCCTCATTCTGGGCCACTGAACATGTTACAATCCAGTTTGGTCAAATCTTTGCTCCTGTTAAGCTTAAGCATGGTTTCTAGACTTCCTTCTTCCCTTGTGAAAAGCAAGAAGAAAAATTGGAAGGAAAAAACCTCAATGTCTTGTTACCCCAGGACACCCAACCATATTTTCTACTCTAACCATTTCAGTTTCAGATAACTATGGCCTAGGGCACAGCTGGGTGGGACACATTATGCTGCAATGGTGTTCAAGCTGTCTCATATAGTGCCCAGAAATTTGCATTTCACTCATATAACCAAATCCATTGTTTAATCAACATGTACCAACATTCTTGTGGGCTGACCTCTCTGACATTACCTCCACTGGGAAAGCTGCCATCTCCAAGCACATTTCATGGCCACTTCTCCCCATCTAGGCATTGCTCCAACGAGCCAAGCATAAACATGTGAGGGCAGGGTGCAGCCTCTGTAACCCACACGTATAACGCATTGATTAACCAACTCTTCTTTTGCAGGGAAGTTACCACAGTTGGCTGCTCCTCCAATGGCACAATGGCAAGATATTCTGAGCTGCCACTTGAGTGAGAAGGCCAATGAGTTGGTTTGAAACCACCTCAAACAGCTTTTCACCAGGGAGTTTTGACACTGGGAGGCAACGCTGAAGTGCTTTTAACTGCCCAGACAATGGAGGCTGAGAAAGAAGATGGCCTTCTTGAAGTTGTCTAACAGAATTAAACAAAAAATGTACAATGCTTACAAATGTTGCTGCATTTTTATTACAGATTTTTTAGTAGAAAGTGCTTTGCTGATGTTAAGAGAGCTTTTACAAACTAATTATAAAGCACTTCTACAGCCTGTATTATTCATGCTTGTTTGCTTGCTTTTTCCTCAAATCAACCTCTCTGCTTCCCAGGCTTTCCTTTCTATTTTTCCTATGTCACTTTGCTTCTGGCTCCCCCAATGAGGTGCAACAAAGGCAAACAAGCCCAGCTGTAGTGATTATGAGAAGACCTCCAGCTTTTCAGTCTTTTTCTGCTGGGAAATAGCTAATCTGCTCCCTGATCATTGAGCTGTGCTCCATGATCCCCCTGGGGCCAGGACAGACCTCCCGGGTGCCCACCCAGGCACTGCAGAGCTCCAGAAATGCTACAACCTATTTGGGGAACAGCACCAGAAAGCCTGTGGCATTCCTCTGGGAGCTCCTCTCCAGAGGGACACTCAACACAAACAGCTTAGTGACCCATACTGCTGAACACAAAATCAACAACCCCGTTGACCTTCATCCCCAGGTCCCAAGAGATGCTGAATCCTTCCCCCCTGAAACATGCTTCAAGGGCATTACAGGAACATCAGCTTAGGATGGAGAGAAACATTAATAACAAATTATTTATCTGTTCACAGCCGTGTCATGAGTCCTCTGAATACATAAACTTGTGCAAGCCTTCCTTCAAAGCCTGAGGAGGACTGGCCTGACCAGCCAGCCAAAGCTCTGACCTAGCTGGCAGCTTTCTCCGTCTCTCACTAGAGCTATGATTTCAAGTAGGTGAGGACTTGCACTCAGCAAAGCCCAGTGCTTGCCAGGACTGGAGAGAGAGGCAAGGCTCTAACCTGAACTTCCCCAATGTTTAATTTGGAGCTATTATTTACAGGCGTTTCCATGGGGCTCATGAGTGCAGCTGGCAAACAGTAATGATGGGATTCTCACAAGACCCTGGGAGGTAGGAAGGCAGAGAGGAGCAGTGTCTGCCCCAAGGTCACACAGGAAGTTTGCAGCACAGCCAAGAATAGAAGACAGTCTTGACTGGAGAGATTATATTATATTATATTGGAGAAATCTGGCCTAGATAGACAGGGAGACAAATAGGTACAGACTGCATGCCAACAACCCTAAATTTGGGAATGCCCAGGGCTGACTTGAGCCTTCAAGACCTCTGATCTGCTTGAACCATATGTCACTATGTCTTGAATGCATCTGCTGAGGAGAGGAAGAGAAACTGCAATTCCAGTGAAATTCAGCAGGTGTTAATATTCTGCAGGTAGCTGGGGAAGGCCTATGCTTAGCCACAATGGCAGCTAGTAAATGTAATTGTGCCCCCTTTGAAAAGGGGGTGGGAGGTTTATTTTTCAGAAATTGTTCTAAAAAGCATAAGGTTTTTTGAACATCCTCTTAAGAACAGGCAGTTTCTTAGAAATTAAATAGCAGTTGCAGTATAGAGATAGTTAAGAAACGGTGAACCAGCCTTTCTGTGCTTGTTGTGCAATCAGGAGGTGGCTAGAATTAATGTCCATTACATGCTAGCTGGCTTAGTCGATTTTTCTGTGTCACCACCCATCTTCATGCTCTTTTGTATGCCACCTTCCAACCAAATCCTTATTTCATGGGTGGTTACATTGGGAAAGACAAAAAAACTTTTCTGTCATGTTTACACAATCTTGAGCAACTACAGGACATACCCTTCAAAGGTTAAATTGTTCCACAAGCTACTGAGGACTTTTAAATGATTTCTTTTTTTTTTTACAATCATGATAACAGAGGCAAGCACCACTGTTGTCTGATGGAACAAGAGCAATGAAGTTTGATCTTTGCTGCCAGCCCTTAATCAGAGTAATTAATTATAAATACAGCAGATGAATTGGCTTCTCCTTTGACTTGAACTGGTTTTACACATGTGTAACTTATCATTTTAAGGGTAATCACTCCTAATTTATCCTGGTGTGAGAAGAGAATCAGTCCTCATAGACACAAGCCCTGCTATGGATTTGAGCACAGAACTAAAAAGCCTGTACCACATCTAGGTTTAGCCAACTAAATGTCCTCGGCTCTCAGTGGAAGCATATTTCTCACACCCAGCTTGGGATGGGATTAATTGTTCTTCTGCACTGACAACAAAAGCACATTAAATCACTCTTACTGACTAGACCTGGGCTTTGGGTGTCTGAACAATACAGAGATGAATCTGATTTTGGGGCCATTTTTGCCTATGCTGAGGCAAAAGATGCTCACAAGAGCTTGCCCTTGTTATGCCCTTATGGAAATAACTGACTCTGGCAACAACAGAGAGAAATGGGATATAATTGCTCTGAATCTGAAGGGATTTCACTGGATTTCAGTGACTAAAATGACAAAAATCCAGTGGCAGAGGGGGGAGAGCTAGGCTGGTGTGGGGAGAGTGGGGGATGATGGCACAGGCAAAACTGCTTAGGATTTCTCAGAAGTTTGTTTTGAATTCGTTGTATCCAATTACTTCTTGTGTAATCACAGTACTGTGGGGGTTTGTAATCATTCTACTGTGCTTTGGATTATTTTCTTATCTCCTCAAAAAATCTGACCAGAATTTCTGAGAAATTAAAAAAATCCAGTTATCCAGTTACAGGGAAAGAAAAAAATTAAAGAAAAGGAAAAAGGAAAAGAAAAAGAAAAATAGAGAAGGAGAGAAAATAGCCCTATTAGATTGGAAAACATCTTCAAATATGCCTCGAAGATAAAAAACTGGAAACTATTAAGAGCCTCTATTTCTACTCTTCGGGTTGTTGTTTTCACCCCCTTATAAGCACTGTTGATGGGAAGAGGCTTTTATGCGGGGGGCGGGGAAAAGGTAGCCAAAATACTTTGTGCAAAGGGAGGAATAATACATAACTGCAAAGTGCTCCTGAGGCAAGTTCTGATTCAGGAGGGAATTTCAGCTCCTAGCATGCTGCTGCCCTCCCCTGAGACAGGAGAGCAAAGGCTCCCCGCGCTTTGCTGTTCATCCCCAGGCTGCCTCCCTCAAGCTGTGTTGCCACATCGCTGCGGAAGGGCGCGTTGGAGTGGAGAAATGCTCTCATCTGGGGCATGTCTGGAAAACCGACCGTTATATAAGAAAAGAGATGTGCTAATGTGCACTTCGGGGGTTTTCTGCAGGCTGTTGTTCAGGAGTTGCACATGGCTGTTTAATTTTATTTCTGTCTCCAAAACCATCTCTATAAATTCTTCACTCTTCTATTTTTAGCTACAAGGGTCTTTTGTTGCAAGATGTCTTTAGTGTTCGTTGGTGGGGGGAGAATCATGGTGAAATCAGGAATAAAATATATAAAGCATGCTCAGAATAAGCCCCCTTTCCATGGCATTCTGCCTTCTGTTGCTGCTCGAAGGGAACTGAAGCAACTCACAACCCTTTCATACCCCAAGACACAGGACACTTGAGAAAATGCATTTGCACTTTTCTCCTTCTGCTACAATCCATCTGTGGAAAAAATTAGACTTTGGTTTCTATGTCATTTTACTGTCACCACTCAGAGGCACTTGATCACTAAAAAATAAATATAATAAAAGATAACAACCACAAGAGGAAAATTTACTGCCGAAAAGCAGCAGAGCAGGCAGAAGGCAAGGGCAAATGCTCATTTTGCTCTCTTTGCAGTGGGGGGACAGATTTCCCTTTTCTGATGGGATCCAGTGCGTGACAGCCCAGGCAATAGATGGAGACGAGTTTAGGTCAGGCTGTCCAAGTTCTAGGATGCTGATGAGGATTTGGGAACGCTCACATGGCCTGTACCAGCCCTATTCCCAGAGGAGCAAGTGATGTCCCATCACATCTTGCTGGTGCAGTATTAGTCATGGCCTTAGACACAAGGTGCAATGAAAAGCAAAAGGAAAGTGAAAACTGGGATCAGATGGGGATCAGAGCTTGGTAGCTGGGCTTTCCACTATCACTCATTTGCACTGGCTTTTTTTCAGCACAAAACTGAAATAAACACCTCGTTAAGCACCAATTGTATAAAGGAGGTTGTAAGAACAGAGCCCTGACCAGCCAACCCTCAGCCTCCTGGCTGTCTGCATCCCTCATTAATGATGGATGGTCACCCTGGGACTGGCCCATCATAGGACGACTTTCTGACCCCTCATTTTCTCAGACACAGCCTGTTCAGAGCCCAGATCCTGCCTTAGCTGATGCACAAGTGAGTAAAGCTTTGCTGCCAAGACTGGCCTGCAGCCTCCACTATTTGGGCATTCCCACAATTTGGCTGTGCCAGCTTGTAGTAAAAGCTGTTTCTGGAGCAAACAGTGCACCAAACCTGCCTGATCCCTCCGTGCTTACTGCATAGCACAGCATCTCCTACCCCCTTGTCTCCTCAAAATATGGGTACGTGCAGCTCGATAGCCATCTGAACAAAACGGTGCCACGTCTGAGCACGGTCAATGCCTGAGTGAGGGCGAGTGCTGTGCCGTGCACATGCCACACCTTGCTGTGCATTGGCAGCTGCAGTGACCTCCCACATGGTTCTCTTTGACAGTAGTGACTATCTGGGTGTGTGGGAGGAATTAGCTGCTGGCAGGGCCTGTTTGGTACTCCTAAGGTGAGCTCAGCCCAGCCCAGGACAGCAGGTCAGAGAGGCAGCCGCATCAAGATAGAAGAGGGAGACAGAGACAAGGGAATGGGATGCTGCATGAGGCTGGTAGGTGCCTTTTCCCCTTAATGTGCTCTGGGAGCAGGGAGATGGGACTGTCCCTGTTTCTCCCACAAACAAGGACCTTGCCACTGCTTTGTTCAGAAAGATTTTCTTTCAAGCAACCCTTTGTGTCACCCTCCCGTTCAGCCGTGGCAGTGTGTCTGCTTTGTCCTGCCAGCTCAGCCATGGAGTGTTTACAAGCCTCCCTCACCCTTCCAGGCTGTGGTTCAGCTCCATTGACACTGAAGGCAACAGACTCCTCTCTCGGCGTGTGATGAATCAATTACTTCCTCTGACACTCTATTACTATAGCCCTCACATCTCCAGATTGCAGATGAAAAGACAGGCTGAGAAGGGGGACAGGGAAGGGGAGAGGTCTCCCGAGGTCTCCTTCAATTGAGTTGTTGGACATCTGAAGAAATCCCCATCTGCCATATTTAAAGACAGAGAGATGTTTTGCTCCTGAGCGGCACAAAAATCAGAGGGCTTTCACAAAAGAAAACCTAAGAAATCAAATGGGTCAAAAAACTTCAACAAGATGCAGTGAGCACAGATCAATAGTGAGTCAGTCCCCTCTGCTTATGGAGATCCCAGACCTTGTTCCCACCCATGATGAACAGCCAAACATCGGTATTACCAAAGAGACAGTCATTACACCTTCCTTCTCACTGCAAAATAACAATGTAACTGAAACCTCATAGCAACACTCACAGAACAGGAAGGAAGCTGAGCACATGCCTCAAACTCTCGTGCTGCCGGTGGGGGCGGGGGGGGAACTTCTCCTTGTTGGACATCCATCAACAACCCCAGCTCTGAGGTTTCCCTGGCGGTTTCTAACACGTGGAGCACTTCCATGCAAACACCCTGCATGAAGCATGGCCTCGGCAGGCACGGGGCTGAGAACAGGGGCTCTCCCACCACCAGTGGATGAGTACTGCCTGTCTCAGGAAAGCAGAACTCCACCTCAAAAGATTCCTCACACAGTGTCTTCTGTACTGCTGCAAGAAGGTGGGGGCAGTCACATAACACGAGCAGTCATCCTGCTAGTTTCCATGTCATTTGTAACAGAACTAAGTCTTTGGCAGAGGATTTCTGCTTTCAGACCCCACTGCTTCAGGCTCTGCTTCTAGGAATTCATTAAACAGTAATATCTCCATGTCTGACCCAGTGTTACTTTAAAACCACACCATACTACTGTACTGTGATTGCTCACTAAGGCTGCATGTAGATCTCAAGAATTCTTTGGGATTAACAGTGGGGTGGGGTGAGAAACTAACAGAAAAACCCGAGGTTATTGACTCTAATGACCTACTGATCTACTCACTAACCCAGCATAAGGAAGGCTTTCTATGGTGTATTTGAACTGATATATCAAGCACAGTTGCTTAAAACATCCTAGCTGTGATTAGTGGACCATGACTGCTATTAACTTATAAGGAATTCCAGGATCACCAGACCGTGGTCTGCAACATATTATTACGTTGCCATTCAATGGTGGTGTGCAGCTGCTTGATTTAAGGGAAACTGAGAACTTGCCTCAGACTAAAACCTAACCTCCTCCAATTCCTTCAAATATGTTCTATGCTGAGTTCTGGCCAAAAGCAACCACAAATTTCTTCTGTTTTTCAGTCTGCTCTTTGCAGTCTGTTCTTTTTATTTCGCATTCATATTTAATTGCCGAATTCACACCCAGCCAGAAAAGACTGAGAATGAGCTGGTCATCTTCTGCTGCACTCTGACCTACTCCTGTGTGATGCTGCTGCTCAGAAGCCTTTAGAGGGGAGTGTGTTTCTCACTGTTGCTATCTAGACTGGGTTTTATGCCTGCAGATGCCCAGATTTTCTTTTCTTTATAACACAGGGAATTTTAAGTGATTCATCAAGGCAAGAACAGTAAATCAATAGCAGGGAAGGGGAACCCAAATCTCACAACTCCCAGAACTGATATTTGCTGGGGAGTCTGCCAGTCCCCTGTTACAGCCTGACAATAGGGATTATAGCCATTAAAAAGGCTGCAAGTAGCTAAGTCAAACAGTTGCTCATTAAAAGGCTAAACTAGCTCCTATGTAAATCAAGGTAAAATCTCACATTTCTTTTACTGGGCTTTTCATCTAGTCCTTAACAAAAAATAAATCATTTTTTAAAATACCATTTTAGCACTCCCCTTACATTCACTAAACCTTCTAACTCCTGCATCCAGACAAACCCATGATGTAGAAGAGCATTGGTAAGCCCACTGTACAACATAAAAAAAGTGACCAAGACTCATAGCCCCACAGACATTTATTTAGGCTCCTGAGACCTGTTTGGGATGAGCCTCTGTGAAGGGTGTCACCTGGTGTCACGTTGTGGGCTGGAGCACTGTTGCAAAGATAGTCAAGGGCCTCAGGCTCTGCTGAAAGCAGGAGCACCTCAACACTGTGGTTATCAGGCATTCCAGTGGGATTGCTCTACTCCTGTCCTACAGCATCTGCGCTGAGCAGGGTCTGCAAAGATGCAAAATATTTAGAGCTGGAGTGTAGCTTACAGTGCTTTCTCAAAAAAGGCACATGTTTCTGACACTTTTAGCTGAATTCTGAACCTACTTAATCAGGAGTCACTACAGCCAGCCCTGTGCTTGCTCCCTCTCCAGATGCTCTGGGGTCCTGTTCCTGCCCTCGCTAGACAGAGAGACTGACTAAGGAGTGAGTACACCACCAGCACTACCAGTTCCTCCTCAACAGCAGGAAGGACGGGGAGAGGTATCTGTCTCTAATCTTATTGTTCCCAGTGTCAACAGCTGGCCCTCAATTTGTCATCATGCCAACAGGAAACAAGGTGCAAAACAAGATCTGACTCCTATACACTGGATGTTACTCAGCTGGCGGGTCACAGGAGACCCCATGAGAGTGTATTTAGGGCCACCACCTTCTGCAGAGCCTGGACTGGGCCTGTTCCTCCAGGGAAAGGCACTGGCACATAGAGAAGCACAGCCAGAGAGCAAGTAGAGATGGGAATCAGAGAAGAGGGATGTGAACAACCTTGAGCTATTAACTCATGTGGCTGGTCTCACCGTCACAGCTAACTCATTCACTGATGTTCCATTTTGGAAAATGACCCAGGCTTGATGGGAATTATGAACCATACAGCGGATGCTGGATGGAGTTAAAAAACAGTAGAAGTTCATTTGAAGACAAGTTGAGCTGCAGTGTCATGTTACCCAGACTGAATTATTTCCTGTACGTTAGAAATGTTGCTTCTAGCTACCCATGCCACAAATATATGAGCAAGCAAATGCCTTCCTTAACATCTTGTCTTTGACTTCCCCTCAGTGCAAAGTTAAAGCTCAACTCCCCCAGTGCTTCAGGAGATGCAGTCACTTCCCCTCACATCCTAGCGAAGGACCCCTCCAACCCCTAGCATTCTCTAGCGCTCCAAATGTATTTCTCTTTTCTAAGCATTTTGCCAATCACAAGATGAACTCCATTGTTTCTAAAATGTTTACTAATAAGCTAATTATGCACACTTTTCAAAGCATTTACTAATTAGCTGTCCATGATTGCTGCCTTGTCTACTCTTAACCTTCACTGATGGAAGGATGGCTTCTTGCAATATTATGCTCTTGTTTGAAGGAGCTAGCAAGAGAGGCAGGCTAAATGCTGCAGCCCCCAGCTGCCTGGCTGGCTGTGGGTACTGGGTCTGGATGCAGCTCTGCCTGCCGCCTCAGCTCAAAGGAATTTGAGCCAGTGTCTCTGTGGCTGTCTAGGAAGAATGCAGAGCTCTTTTGTTCCAGTGCCCAGCTTTTTGGACCCTCAGGAGATGGCCATGCTGCCATAAGAGGCCTTCACTGGCTGTCCAAGCTGCATGTCTCACCCTTTGTGCTGTGGCATGGGAACACCAGCATGTTGCTGCCACTGTCCCCTGGCCAGCAGGGCTCTGCAAGATGGGCACTAGGAGCGTGCTGTCTCCCCAGCCAAATCTTGGTTCACTCTGCCCTTCAAGCTGGGACCAGATGTGTCTCCTCCTGCCACGCCTGTCCTGTATCCAGTGCACATCAGGATGCTGTGATTCAACTCTCTTGGCACCATTAGGGCACTTATGAGGTCACAGTGACCACTGCATAAATTTCCTCATGATAGTGGCCCCAGTCCCTGTTTCTTGAAACCTTCTGAGTTTGGCAGTGGGACTCAAAGTCAGGAGGAAGAGCCTGACTGCAGCTCCATTTCCAGTTTGCCATCTCCAGCCTATTTTGGGAATCCCCGGCCCGTCTCCAGAAACCTTCGCCAGCCTTTGGCATGTGCCACCAGAGGGGGCTGCGAGCCACGGCAGCGGTCCCCTAACTCCTTCCCAGGCAGGGATCCCACCGGCAGCAACCCACTTGCAGCACGTGTTGGAAATGGCTGCAGAAAAATCCAGTGGCCATGGCCTGACTACCAGCTGGGCTTTTTAAAAACACTGTTCCTCTGGAGCAGATGTTATGACTCAGCTGGAAGGTCTTCTGCTGGCAGAAGAAGCACAAGCATGCCCACTGCAGCCTGGAGGGAGTGTGCCTCTGCTGCATGTGCACTGCCCAGCCTAATTCTCTGGTAGGGTCAGCTGAGTGTGCCTGGGGGTAGCAGAGTCAGTAGCCAAATGCAGGAGGGAGCTTTTAGTGGTCCAAAAAGAAGACCAGCAGCGTGAGGGTGGCACAAACAGAAAAGGTGGTTGGTCATAAATGCAATGACTCACGCATAACTGAGGTTGTCGACTTGGATTTTCCAAGCAAGCAGAGCAGACAGAACAGCAAAATGGCAATTAAGGAGGAGTGGAAAGCTCATCTACATGACTGAAAAAGCTGGGATATAACTGTCCCTGTTGCCCACCTATTGCAAATATTTCAGGTCACTCCTGGGATCCCAAATAAACCCCAGCATGTACAAGACTGCCCAGCAACCCCCATATTATACAGAAGTGGAAACATTTCACCACAGCAGCAGCCTGCTCTTTTCCAGTGGATGCCACTTCCCTGTTCATTGAACAGATACCAATGACGTGGGTGCAGTACCTGAGCTACAGCTGCACTCGCAGCACAGAGGGGAGCAAACAGCCAGGCACTAGGATGATCATTTCCGAATAGCCCGGCAGATCTTTTATCAGAGCATCAAACTTCGCTTTTGGCTCTGTCATTACTGCTGTGGCCCCACAGCTGCAGGACAGCACGAACAATGGCCCGGGCCCCTACTCCCTGTCACAGCATGCCCACCCTCCCTGCCACAGGGATCCCTGCTGGTGCACAACAGCCACAACAGCAGGAGGAGGCCGATTTTCTTAACCCAGCATGCTCCCAAAGCAAGACACTTCTTCGGAGCACAGATACAGCTCTCAGAGAGAGATGTTCTGGGGCTTCAATTGCACCAAATTACTCCTTTCTTTATGGTGGTGATAGAGTGCAGTTACTTAATGCAGCTGGACACAGCTGAAAAATAAAAGCCCAGATGTGCCTCCAGAAAACAATAGCAACAAGCAGCACTGAGCAGCCACCTCTGGCTGCCACCTTGGGCATCCATCCCTGGCTGATGCTTCCACCCTCCAGGCTGCCAAAGCTGTTCTCTGCAGCCAGCTCTTGCTCTGGCATCTAGGCAGCACCAGGTTCATAGGCCCCTTCTAGCCAGCTGCTGGCCGAGGGGAAATCACTGACCTTTCCTCAGAGGTCCCCAGGGTGACAGGCACTGTACAAAACACAGGAGGAAATGCCTCCTGTCCCAAAGGGAAATCCTAAGCAGATACAAGGAAAGCCAGAAAGGACACAGTAAAACTAAAAAGACTTTTGGAGACATTTTTGTAGGCTTTCAAATGGGTTTTAGGAATGTAAATGTTATGTTTTATGAGAGAGAAACTTTAGCCTAATAAGGTAAAATGAAATGTTGAAAGAAGAAGCAACAGAGGAAGGGGTTATGGTGTTTACCTCTGGCAGCTGGAAGCACAGACTAGCCCCATTGTTGCTCCAATAGCTGCCAGGTAGCAACACCAGAGCAGGGGACCTTATCTGCCCAGAGAGTGAGTGCCTCCACAGAGTCCATCTGCCTGTCACCTTGATGTGAATGTGTTCTATATTAATGATGAGATGTCAAAAGGAGGGCTCTGCCCTAACACTGTCTTTGATGCTGATCTCCTGTTCCTGTTAAGGTTCACACCTGCAGCTGCAATGAGGTCTTTGCTTCTTCATAAAAAACCCTCTGACACTCAGATGAGATTTATCACTAGATGGTCACCTATTAATGTATTGTAATGTATTAATACTCAAGCTTTACACGGGGTCCATATTTGTCTCCTTCTGGTGGGTCACTTAAAAAAAAATCTCACTCCTATCCATTTCTTTCAGGCCATATTTATCATGCACTGTTTTCACCATTCTGTTATGCTTCCTATCAAGCACTGTCCATGAAGCTCTTTCAAACCCACTCCTATTTAGTGCTGGCTTGAGAGAGCAGGCACCCTAAGTCAGCTTGGCTCTCAGCTCACAGCTGAGGCCAGCAGAAGCTCAAGTGCACAGTGGATAAATCGTATTTCAGTTTAAGAAAGGCTCCCTTGTGCATGTACATGCAAGAAGGGAAAGAGTGAGACCACACAGCAGCCACTCAGAAGATTGCCACAGTAAAGCAGAAAGCAGCAAAGGCATAACCAACACCTCCAGTGCTCGAGCAGTCCTACTGCACACAGCACCTGCAGCTTGGGACCAGACTATGCTCTCACAGGCAGCAAAACACGGCAAAAGTTGCACAATGTGCTCAGAGCTAAAACTGGCATCTTCCTACATGTGGAGGAAAAGCCTGGTGCACATGGAGATTTCCAGCTCTCTGACTAACCTGGTTTTGCTTGCCGGAGACTTTGAAGAGGCAGAAGCTGGAGAGTCCCTCCTGCCCAGGTTGATCCCTGCCCTTCACACAATACTGTCCTGGCCAGTACATATGGCATACTCTTCAGACTGCAAATATGGGCCTATACAGCTTTTATTACTGTGAATTTGGAGCAATTGCATTAGCTATGAGGAGGCTGTGCAATTCAGCCTATGCATGCAGCAATAAAATCTGACAGCAAGTATCATTCTCACATCCACTGCAAGGCCTTGTTGTGTTCATCTGTGCCCACATTAAGCCTCTGTACCTTCTCCCTTCTTTATACACAGGCCTGATCCTGCAAAGCGCTAAACACCTGGCACACACAGTGACTTCAGGGAGAGTTCATGGTGTTCAAAGCCTTATTAGCCCAGGCTTTATCTGTAGGGGGTGACAAGATCCCCAGTGACATCAATCAGCACACCTTCATTAGAGTTAGAGGAGCTATGCTGATTTATGATAGCTGAGGATCCAGCTCTGCACTTCATAACCTTCAGTACATCATCAAACCCATGCTGAATTCTTTGTTCTCCGCAGGACTGATTCTGCAGCCCCATAAATGCTTCCCCTGTTCCTTTGTCCTTTTTTACAAACAGAATTTCCCTCTCCATATGCAACCTCCTTTTAATCAACAGGACCAGTGTATCTAGCAGGACTGCTATGTCAGGCCTGTTTTAGGAGACCCCAAGCTCTTTCACACTCAGGCATCCTTGTAGCTGTCTATGGATTCCAGATGAAACCTACAGGTTTATATGTCTGCTGAGACCATGTTATTAACTCAGCCTTTTATGGCACCCTTTGATGCCATTAATTATTCTTTACTAGTTGTTAATTGTTTTTCCCAGATACCTAGTTTCTGGGTCCTTTCTTAGAAGAAGAAGGGAAAAAAAAGGCAAACAAAACCACCTCCCCCCCAACCCCCCAGTTTACCAAACATAGCAGAAAAAGCACTATGGGAAGTCAGATCCAGCCCAAACAGCTCAGACCACCAGGCCTCCAGCCTCACATGGCCCGAATCTGTCTCTCCAGCCACAGGGCTCTCTGCCATACCTCTGCCTAGTTACACACCAGAAAATTGCTCTGCTCTCCCAGCATGGTTTAAAAGAACAGTGAGTCTACCTTGACACAGAAAAACAAGTGGCCTTTTAACCAAAGTCAAGCTCAGGTTGAAAGCCAGTTGGGTCTTGCTTTCAGGTGGTATCAGGCCAAGTTAAGAACTACAGGTTCATTGCAGAGTGGGCTCATCCTATGTGTCAAAAGCAGCATCTTCAACCTCACAGGCAACTCTTGCTCTGGAAAGCAAGGAGATGCAGCACTGTGGGGGCTCAGGGTGATGCTTGATTTCAAGTGGAAAGAAGTTAAAAACCCATACCACTAGGCAAAAGCAGGAAGAGTAGGCAACTATGTCCTAGAGAGGAAGAGGAAGGCTCTTACTTGCAGTCATGTTTTTCGATTTCGAAGTGAGGGTTGAAGTTGAGGATAATCTTCTGGTTGGATTCAGGGGTGTAGATGACCCATTCACAGTTCTGGTGGGAGGGGTAATCATTGGGGTACCCTGGCGAGGTGATGTACCCGGCATCCTTGGAGTTCAGGCGACCCCCGCATGGCTGAGCTGCAGAGACACAGAAGGGAACAAGGCATTAAAACACGTTCTGGGCATCAGGTGTGCACAGCAGGTCTCCCTGGGCCACTGCTAGGGCTGGTCTGATAAAGTCCATTCTCCAGGCCATTGACATCCCTTTGGTACTCTACTACTGATATTAATCTCTGGGCAAGGAGAATTATTCTGCAGAACAAACATACTCCTTTCCCCTCAACCTCCTGCCACACTTACATACCACATTTCACACAGACCAGAAAAGAGAAATGAATGCTCTTGCCAAGGCAATTACAGAGTCATAAAGTAAGAGACAGATTGATATCAGATCATCTGGAGCTGCCTCATTTTATCCCTTCTTCTTCCTCCTTTGCAAGCTGCTCTGTGTCAGTCTTCTGCAGCTGCCTCAGGAGATACCAGAACTTGGACACTACAAATTCAATCCAGCTGCAGGAGGGCAGAAAGCTGTGCTGTTTCCAGGGAAGGAAACTGAGGCACATCAGGGATGCTGGTGAGCCCAAGCCCACCCACAATGTGTGGCAGAGCTAAGGACAGCACCTGTCCTTCCTGGCCCCAGCCTGCAGCCCCATGAAAACCCCTCTCTGTTTGCTCTGCTCTCCCTCCTCAAGCTGCCTGCCCCAGTAAACACGTCTCAGCAGACTTGCAAGCTAACCCATCCACTGGAGCTGCAGACACAGATAATCAGCAGTGGTGGTTTTGTGGGACTAGCCCACAAATGGCTGGCAATGGCTGCGTGGTAAGCAGAGGAAGCTCTCTCAGCTTTGGGCTAGAACAGGCCCTAGAGGGTGATTTTGTAATCAAAAAAACATTTAATCTCATGAATGCTGCAAATCAAATTAATTATTGCATTACTTGCTGGGAGGAAAATCTGCATCACGGGGTCACTTGATAATGCACTACAAATCCCAAAGTCCCTTTCTCCATGGGGCCCCCCTCGTGTGTCCTGCTTCCCCTACTACCCTGCTACCCCCTTGTATCAGCACCCAGGCCCACAGGCTGCAACAGCTGCCCCCAGAAGACAGCTTTGCCTCTTCATACCCAGCAAAACACACAAAACCCACCAAAATGGGCAAAACCCAACAAAACCCCAAGTCCCTCCATAGGGCAGGTTGGCAAGCATACAGAGTGACCCTGGTCCCACACTGGGAAAAGTCCTCCTCCCTGACAATAAGCAGTGGGGCACAATGTGGGATGCAAAACCTCGTGGGATGTCCCTACTGTCAGGTTAGCCCCACAGCCCGAGAGGACCCTGGACATGCAGGAGGGTGCAAGTGGGTTTTCCCAAGGCCCACGTGTGCTCCCCTGAGATGGAGGCTGCAGCACATCCCACACCCCCAAGGGAGCCAAGGCACAGAGAAGCATCATGCTTGATACAGGAGGGTAAACACACATCTCAGCAGCTCCATGAGTGAAGGGTGTGTTCCATGGTGTTCCCCACTGCCTTGGTCCTGAGGGGTGTTCCTCTCCCTCCACGGCAGCACTCACTGCAAAGCCCCAGGACCACCCAGGAGAAGCAAAGCAGTGCAGATTTTGTGGCCTCATCCCCACGCTGTGGGTCTGGCTCTGTTCCTCTGCTATACGGTTTGCCAGGTCCCAGGGGTGTCCCCTGCCAGGCTGTCACAAGTCCACCAGCTCTCAGTAGGGACATCCCAGCCTGCATTCAAACTGCCCTCTTGCCAGAGCCAAGGCAAGCAGGAGGAGTCAGGCAGGACCCCTCAGCAGTAATGCTTCCTGGGAAAAAAGCACTTTGAATAAACAACCTGCTGCCTGCAGAAAATGCACGTGTCCCGTGCAAAAACAAGGGCAACAGGAGGGCCCTTCATGGGCCAGCGAGGCTTCCTTTGCTGTGAAAAAACGCTCAGTTTCCCCCATGTTTTTCATGCCCTCTAACACATTCATTCTTTAAAATAACTTTTTTTGCACACACCCAAAGGCAGATCTGCAGCCTTCCCTTTTTCTTAAAATAATCCTGTAAGTATCCTGAAAAATACGAGGGGAAAAAACACAGCACTGCCATGAAGAGCTGAGAACACCAAAAAACATCTGGTTTTGTTCCACAGGAGAGATTGCTCAACACACAAACATTTACAAACCTACATTCTTGCACAAATATCTTCTCTCAGGAAGGCATATTTGCCCACACATGTGTTTATGTGGATTTGGAGGGAGGGAGAGAAAGAGACATTCACGTGGAAAGAAGAAATTCATGGACTTGTTGACATCAATGTACAAATAGACGTGTAATTCACACTTCACTCATGTACGCACTTTCACACCTTCTCATAAAAATTCACACCTCGTTTGCACACATGTCCACCCCCTCCAGCAAAGAAAAATATTCAAGCTGCAGATTATTTTTCTTGGAAAGGGCAAAGTCTTGAAACAATGAAAATACAGTCAATCCTTCCACACCTCGTGATTCCCTCCCTGTCTCTCCAGCTTTCACACACATGCTACCCGCTAGGCTGATACCACCAACATCACCCACCCTCAGAAGCTGCTAGCCCCTTACTCATGCCGGATACTATGAGCACCCTGTGAACCCTTACAACTCAACCAGTTGGAGGGGAACTGTCATGTGAACAGAGGTGTCAGCCTCCAGCTTGCTCCAGCCCTTCCCCAACAAATGAACTCAGGAGCAGAAACACAGATCTACCCTTACCTTGAAACCCTGCAAGGCCACCGCAGTTCAGTGGGACTGAGCTAAAGAGAACCCTAGTCTTGATCCTAATTTCAGGTCAGGTTGGTGCCCAAATTAGACTGTTGGTGCCAGTGAGGACAGCCTGAGTGAGAGGGGCTGCAGCCCAGCTCTCTGCAGCTGAGGTCTCTCCAGCAAAACAGGACAAGCAGGTGAACCCCCCGTGTAAACATGAGTACCAGCCACATCCCTCAGGTGTTCAGATACCACCAGGAAAATGTCACCATCTTCCTGGAGCAGTGAAAGTCTCCCAGCTGCAGGAAAGCTTACCTGTGTCTCTCAGAGGAACGTATTTTGTCCTCTCATTCATTCCTGCCCAAGAAGGTCCAGAAATGAAGGGGGCTACTTCAGTACAGCACTGCCTTGCCCACATGGTGGGCAATAGCATACCAGAACTCAAGGCTTCTTAGAGTTATCTGAAGAGGTAAAATTACTTTAATATCTCTGTAATTGTTCTGTTGGGCTTTTTCTCTTTTGATTCACAGGTATCTAGCAGGTGAACACCTGCAATGAGAACAAAAATATCTACCACCATGCCTACTGATGGGCAAAGGGTTTGACTCAGCAGTCATGCCAAGCACTGTCTTTCTGTATAAAATATGGCCTGCTTTGTATACAACAGAGGCTCAAGCTCCTATGTAAATGGATTCTTACCAACTGATGCATTGCATCCATGCAAAAGAAAAAAAAAAAAGAAAAGGTTAGTGGCATGGCTACTGCTCAGTCTGTATGCATTGGAAGCAAGATGTGTTCCATAGCTAATGGGCTTCGGCAGCTTTTGCCAGCCCTGAATTCAATTAATAAAATTAAAATTAAATTCTGTAGTACAAGCCAAGTCTGCCAGGTGCGTGGGACATCCCGCTGCTCAGTAAGCAAAATGCAGGCGTTGAAAGCAAACTGCTGGGGCCCCTGCCAGTCCACATGGTAGAAGGGCCAGTGGAGTGCTGTGCCAGCAACAAGGCCACAGGAGAGCAGCAGGGCTCCTCAAGGGACACTAGGGAGGTCAATACTCTCTGGCAGTGTTGGAGTAGACTATGGTCAGATTGGGAAATCTGCAGGCCACTCTTTTCATTAAGGCTCACCATAACAAATTATCCCTGCAATCTCTTCCATGCAGGGCCACCCCACCAGGGGAACTACACCAGAGAATGACAACCAAGCCACAGGGATGGGAAAGAAGACCTGGAGAGGGTCATGAGGTGCAAAATTCTGCAAATGCTGCATTGTACAGTGCACAGCTCCAAAGTTCCCCATGGAGATGGGTATCAGCAGCTGAGCTACTCACCTTTTTCTCTGACCTGACCTGCTGGAGACCCCCAGCCTGATGAAGTCTCCTCCTGCCTCCCCCAGGCCACAGCAAGCAATCATCACTCAGTGGACCCAAAAATAACAGCCAGGCCCCAGGACCCTTCACCCATACTTGGGGTTTTTCAGCTCTGCAGCTCATCAGGCGCATGCTGAAACCTTAGGCCGGGAGCAGGGCATTCTCCTACTTGAATTTCCTGCCAATTAAACCCTTCTGGATTTCCCTCACCCGGGAGAGCAGGGCTCACTGTTGTTGTTGGACCTTCCACACAGAAACTAAAGCCAACTCTGCCTGTAACAAAAATAATCATCACCAGAGAGGCCCGTTTCACAACAAACATACATACTACAGCCTCTTAGAGCTTAGAGTAGTGTCCAGCACAAAACTACCACTTGTTTTGACTTGCTCAGCTCAGTTTACTTTTGGGATATCTTTCAGGGCTGCACACAAAAATTAGGGTGTTCTGGATGCCTTAGAAGCAACAGCAGCATCACTGTGCTGCTTGGAAAGAGCAGCCTTTGAGGACAGCAAAGGAACAAGGGAGAGAGATGTGGGTGTTCCAAAGCAGGCAGATGCACTGCCTAGCCTCGTCACTTCTCTTCCTGGCCCTCCAGACCAACTTCACACTCTTCAGCCACTGCAGATTTCCATGTCCCAGGATTCAGCACTGGGCAGAGATTTGCCCTGTCAACCCTTTGATGGCACAGCAAAATACAGGTGCTGGCATACATGACCCACTTCTCTCAGAGCTGCTAAACTTGGCTTGAGCCCTTGTGCAGGAAACCCATGTTTCAGTTCTGTTAGTCACACAGCTCTTCAAAGATCAGAGTTTTTCAAGGTCCATGCGTGTCCAAGCACTTTGCCAAACCCTGGTATGGAGGAGACAAACAGATCTCTGCTGCCAAGGATTCATTACCATTAACGCTCATCCTGCCTCATTCCCCGAGCTCTGACCCCAGCTGGGCACAGCTAATGTGGGAGGGGATCTCACCCCAAACCACAGAGCACAACTTTCGCAGGAGGCAGGAACACAAAATATGAACTCTTGGACTTAAATCATACAGTTTAACCATTGGCCAAGGAGAGAGACATAGTGCAGAGGAAACTAATAAGATTAGATGTTTTATCCCCAGTAGCATAAATCATTTTAGCAGAAGTGTGTTTGCTTTGGATTGCAAGATAAAGCTTCAAAGGCTTCCTGAACAAATTAATGGACAAACACACCCAAACAACACAAGGCTCTTACATGCACATTTCATTCCGGAGCACTACCCACATCCACATCTTGAGATTTCACACAATCAGGGAGAGTCCCCTGAACATTTCATTGAGGAATTTTACCAGTTTAACTTAAATTTCACTTAAAAGTAGAGACACAGTGAAGTAAAAGACTGCTTTTGTGATTTGAACTAGGATTTTGTTCAATTCAAAGCGTCTCAAGCCTGTCATGAGACAAGCTCATAAAACACTGTCTGGGCTTAAGCAAGAAAGGAACGCGCCAATCCATCAGTTGAGGAATGCAGCCATTTGACTGCTTCCTAAGGCAACTGGGAAGGGATGCAATATATTCATTTTATAGCACTGGACAGCAGTGAAAGGGAAACACCGGAAACACCCGAAAGCTCAGCAAATGGAACATTTTAGCTGTGAGCCTTCGCAAAAAGAGATCTTTTCAAATTATTTTTAAATAGGAAGGGAACGTTGGAGGGAGGAAGAGACAGAAGGAGATTTGGAGACTTCTGATACCTGCACTTTTCCCCCCCATGTTAATTCACAAAAGAATTAAGTAGAAACCTTGAAATAGAGACGTACTCAAGCTTTACCATGGAAAATGAGAGGGCCAAATCCTGCATGCAAATCCAGGTAATTTGCTTTGAAATCACTGGAGTTCAGCTGATTTCTACCCTTGGGGTTCTGGATTGCTGCCTTCCAGGGACTGACATCACTTTGTACCACTTGAGCCAGTGACAACCTTGACCTTTAAATGTCCAGCCTGTCCAACCCCTCTTGTACCTTTGATAAGATTTTATGTCCTGTTAATCCACCTTCACTAATTTTATTATTTATCATCTTATATCAGAGGCAAATGCAATTCCAATAGGGTTACTAACTTAATAGTGTTAGTCTTTCTATGGATACCTGTACACACAATTCTCCCAGCTTGCCTGTGACTGTAATCTGTGGAATTACAACTCCTGGCTATTCCAGTAATCATCCCAAAGAACATGCAAGTGTGTGCATAGACATGCAAGGGAGGTGGATAACTGTATTTTGAACTTGGAGAAATCACGCCTGCCTCTCTGTTAGGCTCCCAAGGGCTTGAAATCTCATGGAAGCACACTGCCATCTCCCAGGAATAGGTGGCAGCTTTAGGAGACCCTCAAGCTGCAGGTCAGGCAGTTTCTGAGTAGAAGTCCCTAGTACTGCAAGCAGGGAAACAGATTTTGGGAAGCTTGAACCTTCCTGCATGGCACCTGCCACCCTACCTATAGGCTACATGAGGAAAAAATATGATGGTGAAAATTTGCTGAGCCATCCCCATTAATGCTGTCAATAACTAACTCGTTCAAGGGCCATGGAGACGAGACATTTCTAGTTGTACACATGGAAAAAAGATTCCCCTAGGATTCCTCTCTAAAGAGCTTCAGGCTTGATGAAAGGTGTTCAATGCCTCTGAAATACTAATTAGTATTATTATTACAAAAATTCCAACAAGAAAAAAAAAGGTTATCTCATCTCTCATGTCCCCCCACACCCTCCCAGCTTCTTTACATCTTTTGAACTCATCTGTCAGGGTCCATTCTGAAACTGAATCCTGTTATCCCCATCAGGCAGTGGCAGTTTACCCCTGCCTCTTCCCACAGCAGCTGGCAGAGCCTCTCAATCTCACAACACTCCTGGCTTGGCCCTCCCTCCCAGGGGCCCTCTTGGAGCCTCAGAGCACAGTGCAGTGCCTGGGCTGCAGAGAGCCCCACGGATGGGACAGGAGGGAAGCAGTCCCTCCTGAGCCACTCAGAGAGAGCCCTGCCGTGGGTCCCCCCATGCACGCTGCCGAGCAGTAGTGGCTTCAGCCTTTGGTGCTGGTGTTGAGGCACAGCAGCAGCTGGATTTGAGCACGCTGTCAGAGTTATTGCACATTCTGGTGAGTGCCTTAAACACATTGTTACCTGCTGAGCACATTTTCAGCAGTCAGAAAGAGAGGAAAGCAGCAGTGAGCTTGGGGTGTGCACGAGGGTGAAAGTTGTAAAGAGACTCTGGGTTTGTGAGGGACGGCAGGGAATGGATGGATCCAGAAGCGTCCATGTGTGGCAGCATCGAGGCAGTCCCCCATGACTGGTGTGGCTCCGTGTGGTAAGAGGAAAGGTAGAGATCTGTGTGCTTGTGAAGAGAGAGGAGGAACCAGGGAGATTATAAGTGTGTGTATGTCTACATGCACAAGGGATTTTCCTCCTTCCTCTTTCTGCATGCATCCCTTTAAAAAAAGGGAATTCAAAGGAGCCTTTCAATAAAATGTAAGCAGAATAAAAGGACAGCATCCTTTTGGCCTCACCATCTTCCTAGAAGGGACATAGAGAAGGGCAAGCATTCAAGCCCTACACAGACAGCACTTCACAGCTATGGGTGACCCATGAGAACATCTGGGCAGATGTCTTGCCTTTGTCTCAAATGCACGGGGAGAAATGAGGGCAGGTTTCAAAGACCTGAAGCCCAGTACTTTATCTCTGGAGCCCATATTCTGACTCACCAAGTATGAAGAGAGAGGAAGAAGCAGTCAGACAGAAAGTCCTTACAGCTATCCACCCCTGCAAGTTATACTTCAGGCTATTTTGCATGCCAACCTGTTGCTTGTACCCCTTTTCCCAAACTGCTTGGGAAGAGGTCACCTCACCAAGGCTGTAGCTGGAGCCCCAGCCTCCCAGCATTACTCTAGCTGTCCTCCCTGATTCATGGGCACTGCTTGCACATAGAAAGGGTTACAGATCCAAGTTGTGATTTCGAGTGTTTGGCCCCGTGCCTGCTGACCTCGTGCTGACAAACCTCACCTCCGTGTCTGTGTTTGTGTCTTTTCACTGCACAGGCATCAAGCCTGGCTCAGGATCTGGCCTTCTGAGATTGTGCTTTGGCTCAGGCAGGGAGCAGGCTGACCCTTTGATTCTGAGTGTGATTAAACCCATGCTACTGTAGCGCTAAGCCGTGTGCAACACTGTTAGCAACAACCCTGATTTATGTTGTTGCTAGTATTGCAGTTTCCACCAGGGTGTAGACAGAGATTTCGAAAATAGCCCAGCTACCTCTTTGTCTGTGTGTGTGTGTATTATAATTAGAAATGTGTCAAAGGGCTGTTACAGAGTGAGGATGGCGCTGGAAACGTTCACACCCCACTTCTGCCCCAGCTTGGGTGTGTGCAGGCACATCAGCTCTCCACACTTCCCGGATTAGACAACTGTATTCCCAAGACCCCATCGGGGCACGGTGGTGGTGACTTCACTACACAATGGAGAACAAGTTTAACAGCTTCCAGTTTGCTCTCAGGTTGCTGCCATCTGCCCCCACCACCGTGGCTAAATGTCAACTTTTTTTCTATTTCGATTTCAGATAGGATCACGGGTCTCAGATGTAGACAATTTATTTTCCTAGCACAGCTGGCCTGTCAGAGGTCATATAATTTGGCAGCAATCCCAGTGCTTAAAAATTAATTTTTCCTTATTAATACAACTGGGGGTCCCACAGGATAGGATCCCAGCCTTATCTGAACCTGACAGCTTCCTAAACCCCCATGAAGGATGCTTTCTCCTCTCAAGCTATCTGCAGTACAAGGCCACCATATCCTGGTGCCTGGAGGTTTCTGCTAGGAAACCAACAGACCTGCCTGCCAGGACAGGAAATGCTGCCTTCTCCAGCCCAGCAAAGTCGGGTGCTTTCTCTTTTTAACCTTCTAAAGCCACACACAAGGTACCAAACACAGAGAAGATACTGGGAAGGAGGATGGGGGGGGGGGCGGGGAGGGCAGAAGGAGCAAGGCAGGGAGATGGGAAGTGTCTCCATAGAGCTCTCTGGGACCAATATGCATGCCTGTCACTCCAGACACCACACACCATGATTTTCTGTAGCAGTAAAACTAGGAAAACAAAATGCAGCATCCTAACCTGGGTCAGAGCCCCCCACCGAGCTTTTATCAGTGGCTTTCAGTGATGCTCTGACAACTATCTGATTTCTAGTCTAAAAAAGCTTTTGTTTCCAGTAAGAGCTGAGTTAACAACACACGGGCATAAGGCACAACACTCAGTGCTTATGTGGGGGTGTGTGCGCGCATGTTTGTGTGTGTGGCCGTGCGCTTGCTTGGCAGCAATTTGTTTTGGTCCTCCTCCCCACCTTGCTACATCTCCTAAGTCACTACTAAAAATAATAGCTTTTAAGTAAACTATTCGGAAGGCTTCAGAGTGAGCTTTGCTCAGAGCTGCATAAACATCATCTGAACGGCTCAGTACTTGGGTCACTCAAATCTGTTACTTTCTTACTTCATTGCTTTTTACAGGAAAATGAAAAACACACAGCCATCCAACCTTCAGATTTATCTTCACGGGTCTCCCACCCACTCTCCTCCATGGTTATCTCAGAATTTGCTTGGCTACATACAAATTGGCAGCTTCACTGTTTATCTCTTACTGTAGAAATATTGCAAGAGGTTTTTTTTCCATGTGGATTATCATATTATTGTCTATTAAAAACGTCTCCCCTCTCTACTAACCTCCCTTAGGGAACCTAAAGAGGGACTTCCATAATGGGGGAAGGCTTTCAGATACACCAGACTGAAACATAAATCCATCTACCTCTGGCATGTTTCCCTTACTAGGCTGGCTAATTTACTGAAGCTGAATGTAGCCTGATCGAGGTTTGCATCCCATTACCCCGTACCTTTGCTCGCTGTGCTGGCAATAAAGTCATTTGACCGGATTTGCAGCCACACATCATCATCTCAGCAAACCACCGCTGGTGTCGGCCTCAGAGAGACAACTTCCTTGCTGGTTCCAACACCATGTGATGCTCTGCTTAGCCGGGAAAACCCCGCGTTCAAATAAACACTGCTTACAGAACCTGGATGGCCTGAGAGATACGGTTTGCTCACAAACCTCTTCCTAGTTAACAGTCCTGATGCCAAACTCACCCCAGGATAGAAGGAGGTGAACGCATGGACACAAGCACACACTCGGGCTCAGCGGCCACAGGGATCACAACCAGACTGGCCAGCGCACCCTCAGGAGCCAGCCTCAGGTTACAGCCCGATCTGCCACAGCACAAAACCTACTCCAGCAGATCAGACACTGCTTCTGCAACAGGGATCATCTGAAAAGACTGTTACACTCAGCAAGGGCCTCCCAGGACACTGCCCTTTCTCTTCATCCCATCAAATGCCTATTCGTTCTCCTGCTTGAACAAAAGATGGGATTTTTTTTTTCTTTCCTTTATAACCGTAAGGAAGGAGGTGATGCCAACCGGTAGCTGAATGTTTATCGGCAATGTCTGCGCTTCGGACTGCAAAAGAGAGGGATTTTCGCAGGCAGTAGAGACTGTCTCACTTCCCCTTTTCAAGGGAAAGCTGGGTAGCCACACAGCTGTGGGGCAGGAGAAGGCAGAATGCACTCTGCCATCATCTAACGCTGCTCCGGTCAGACCGCAGCTCAGGGCCCTGAGCCATGTCCCGAGGCCCCAGCTAACGGGAAGGCAAACCCACAGCTCAGCAGCTGCTGGCTTGGCACTACCGTCCTGCCAGGCAGCTCCTGAGTGCAGAAGGAGCCCCGAGAGAGCGCTGGACGGCATATCCTTTTCCTCCAGAGACTTTTTCCAGATCGGCACCCTGTTGCCCCCACTAGCGACACTCAAAGCCAGTGGCCGAGGAGCACAGGGCCCAGCCTCAGCCTGCCCCACTCCTGTCCCAAAGCCGAAGCAACGCAAAGACGGGTTTCATCCCAGCGCCTCCTGACAGTCCAGCCTAGCTCGTCAGCGAGGAACAGAAAAACACACTCGCGTTTCAATACTTCCCATGAACCCGCCTTGTACTGGGACAGACCAGCGTTTACAAAGTGCGTGCAGGTCCCGCACGTACCGCAGGCAGCCTTTCCTGAGGGTGCCGCCGCCGCCGCCGCTAAGCTTCGCCCGCTCCCAGCCCTGCACGGCCCCGGCTCCCTGCTCCCGCCAGCTAATTTTAATTTCTCACCTAAAGTTTCCCGAGGTTGTAACCGGCGCGGGGCCGCGGACATTCGGATGCCGGCGTCTGACATGTGGCTGGTCCCTACTGCTTCCTCTCCCTTCCCCGCAGCTCCCCAAAAAAACAGTATGCAACTTTCCAATGCGGCTCCATCCCCTCGCCCCTTCACGCCGGGCGCTGGGAGCCGCACGGCTGCAACCGCTGCTCTCCTTGCCGGGGGTGCGCCATCCCCGCCCCGCCACACGCATGAGCCCCTCCAAAACCCGTGCTGCGAAAGCTGCGTGGCGCGGCCGATTGCTCATGCATTCCCTAAATTTATTCCCACGCAAAGCATCTATACGTGAGACCGGGACCGCGCCCGGGAACCCGAAAGTTGGGCGGACGGGGACATCCCTCATCCCTGAGGGCGCCTTACCTGTCTCCGCCGTGCCTCCGGAGCCGGGCAAGCACAGCCCTAGAAATCCCCAGGCGAGAAGAAACGTATCCATCCTCCGAAACAAATTATAAAAAAACCCGAAACCCACAACACAAGACACGAGGCTGCGGGGCCGGGCTTCGCCTCCCTACCCAGGGCGCGCCGCGCCCCGTGTGGGCGCCCCACTCGCGACCAGCTCCGGCGGGGCTCAGCGAGGGGCGGTGGCGTTCCCCGCGACGGGGTTGCGGGGCGGGCGGTGCCGGCGGAGCGCCTCTCCCCTAGGG